>JAOYMO020000001.1:337877-350483 GCA_025802455.2 Iodosphaeria phyllophila | reverse complement strand
GGAGTGGTTGTGGACCGCGAACAACAACAACAACGAGGGATGTCAACCTAACCAATGACGTCATCGACCATGACGTAGCAGGCTCTTTCGCAACTATGTCCCATTGTACCTCCTAGGAGGTATTGAGCTAAGCCAACCCCAAGGTCATGTGCAAGCGCCTTCCGCAACTCAAACCGGGCAAATGACGACATCTCTTTCATGCTGGCTCCTTTGATCCCGAAACGTCGAGCAGGTATAAGTACCTCTATCTATTCTCCCTCCTCAAAACCGTGTCCCCTAAGCCTCTATCCTCACATCCTCATTGACTTGTCAGCGATATACATTTGACTTGCCTAATCAATCACAACAAACGAGAACCTCGAACCTTTCACAATGGACTCTGTTATGAACAAAGTAAAGAACGCCGCCTCTGGCAGTCATTCGACCAATAGCACTCAAGCCGTTCCTTGTCAGCAAAAGCCTGACATGGTTGACAAAGGTAAGTTGCTGATATAATGACGATTGGAATATTAATGGATTCTGGCTGACGTGAACTACGCAGTGGCTGCCAAGTTCGATAGCCAACACGGGGGACATGTTGGCGCCAATAACAGGGAGAAGATTACCGACTCGGCGCGCAATGCGTTAGAATCGGCGACTGGGTAAGTGGGAAATGAAGTTGTCGTTAGTGTTAGATATAGCTGATGTGCTAACCTGCCGCAGAAAGAAAGTCCCCTCGAAGATTTCCAACTAGACGCTCAGTTTATATTAGTTGGTGTTGCGCGAACAGTATGTATATACTCGGGCTGCTATTTTTACGTGGGAGGTTTTAGTCGATACTTGGTGTTTTGGTATTCCAGTTGTTCGGCACTTGGGAATAAGGGGGAGACGATTAGTGATACCCTATTAATACATTATCTTTGAAGTCGCTCTTGATACTTAATCATTATTGTGCATGTCAATCGGCAAAATCTGCCAAGTTTCGTGAAGAAGATGAGCCTCAAGACATGATGAGATCGTAGCGGACAGCCATGGTGTAGAAAGGCACATTCTGCCAGACGGATATTCAGTAACCACACTCGGGGTTTGGCTTTGTGGCCGCAAGAACCACTACTCGTTCAAACCTATGATTACTGTGATCGGTCCATAGAACAGTTATATCCAGATACCGCGGGGCTTCCAATACCAAGAGCTGATACTGGCAGCTGATGTGTTCCCCATATGTTTGCACTCATAGGCAATACGAATTCTGCATTAACTCAGGACGGATTGCCTACCGTAATGGCTCCTGCGTGTGCAGCCCCGCGAGAGTAATAGGCCCGGTTCTGTTGATTGCCACCAAGAGATACAGTGGCATGCATTTCCCAAAGAACAGGTGGGCTAGCCCAGAGTGAATGCATGCACAGATACGGGTGGACGACATAACTACAACCACTAGAAAATATCACGGTGGGGTCCCGAGTCTAAACACGGCGCTCGCGGCTTGAAGAAGGCAGTGCTTTCATCGTTCTGCTGAACTCCGCTTGGGTGGCCTCAGAAAGGGCCTGCTGCCACCGCCTGCCATCCGTCCGGCTGTCCAGTGCGGGTGTCGGACCCAGGCGATGGCTGCACCGTGATTGGGCATCAGGGGCAGCCGAAATCTCACACTCCTTGCGCGTCCTGCTGCTCCTCCGCCGCTCACCGTTCGCAGCTGCCCTCAATCTCACCATCAACGAGGGGTCGTTGGCCTTGATCGGTTCTGATCGATCAATTCCCAATCCTCCTCCTCCTCCTGTCTCCCACCACCGACCCGACCGGACACGATCCGTTGTGGGACAAGTACTAATCAGGTTTGTCCGGCGCGGGGCTCTATTGACTGAGTGTCACCACAGTAATACCGGTGCAGTGGGATATTGATGCGCTGCTAGCTGCAACAACTGCTGCACCCTCCGTGCGGGCGGACACTAGCGCCAGGTCGTGCCATTGTTGGCTCACAGTATCCTTCCTTGTTTTTTTTTCTAAGTTGCCCTCTTCTGCTCTTTCTTTGTTCACTCTCGTGAACCGACGACGCCGATACGTGGCAATTCCATCGCATCGACATTTTGTAGTCGTCGACAACATCGGACCAGATTTTACCGCGTCTTCGTCACAGCCCCGCTGGATTGTTGAGTCGAGCCCACGCAGTCTTCACCAACCATGACGAGCGGCACCGCGTCCCCGGGCGCCGACGGCCCCACGTATGCGCCGCCGTCTATGCCGCCGGGATGGATCGCGCAATGGGACTCCAAGAGCCAGAAGTAGTACGTGGCTTATCATCCGAAATCACTCGTTGCGATATAGAGCTACTTTCTTTATTCTTTATGTCGGCAAAAGAAGAAGTAGAAGAAGAGGAAGAAGAGGAAGAAAAGAACCTAACTGACGAACGTGAATATACAGCTACTTTGTGTCCATCTCGACGGGTGCTTCGCAATGGGAGACGCCGACGCAAGCTGCGATCAGCGAAACGCCGGCTCCGGTGGTTGAACACGTTTATGGCGTCCCGGCACGCAAGGAGGTGATCACGCACCCGGACGGTTCGCAGACTGTGAAGCATGAGGATGGCTCGATGGAACCTGTCATGGATGGATCAAGGGCTGGAGAGGGATCGAGGGGCATGGATGGACCGTCGGGTGAGAGAGGCATCGGAGTAAGCTTAAGAGTTCTGTTCTATTTTCTTCCTTCACATTAGTCAGTACTGACCAAAGGCCCCAACACAGAGTCTCGCAACAAATGCCCTTTTGAGCCAGCTAGGAGGCGGCAAGCAGTCGCACGGGAACAGCCACGGTTCAGGCGGTCTTGGACAGCTCGTCGGTGGACTAGTTGGCGGCAGTCACGGTGGAGGTCACAGCAATAGCGGATTTGGAGGCGGTGGCTCGCATGGTGGAGGTGGGGGTGCCGGTAAGATTGTCGGCGCACTAGCTTCGAGTCTCATCGGCGGAGGAGGACACAAGCCGAACCAGAATCAGAATCACAATCAATCACAGGGTTATCATGGTGGCCAGTCGTCACATGCGCCGCCACAGCACTCTGGTGGCCATTCTGGTGGGCTTGCTGGCTCGGTCATGGGCAATGTTGCGCATTTGTTTGGTGGGGGTCAGAGCCACTCGGTTAGTTCCTCTCCACCACGTTCTATCATATCTCTCCTTTTTTTATATCCACGTTATACACGTGACTATTACAACGTGACTGACATATATTGTCCCTTTGGCTAGAACCAAAACTACGGATACTCCAACGCCGGTCAATCATCCGGAGGCTACTCCGGCCAAGCACCACCGACATCGTACCAGCCACCCAACGCCCCCAGTGCCGCATACAATTCTCCGCCCGCTCACTCTCAACCGAGTCAAGCAAGCCACCATGGACAACCGCACGGCGGCCCACAGCCATACGGCGCAACCCCCAACTTACAGCACGGAAATCCACAGCATGGAACGCCCCCTTTTTCTACCCAAGGAACTCCATCCTTTCCCCCGCCCCCGGGTCAACACGGTGGCTCCTATGCTAGTCACACACCACCCGGTCAGCCCCATTACGGACATAGCCCGGCACCTCCAGGACAACATTATCGTGAGTCTTCTTTGTCTTTGGCTTTGGCTGTCTATTCTTGGTGGTTCATAACTAACATAGCACAGAGCCGTCCCACCAACCCTCTTACACCGGCGGGCCGAACGATCAGTATCCACCTCCCCCGTCGTACGGCTCGTCTTATGGTGGTAACGCTGCCCCGCGTCCCCATGGCCAACAACAACCGCCGGCACAAGGCTACCCGGGTCAACCCGCTTACGGCGCTCCCCCTTCAGTGCCCGTTGGCACTCATCCCCACCACGGCGGCCATGCCCAACCAAGCCACCATGGCGCTTCCGGAGCATACACCAACCATTGGTGAAACGAGAACGAAGTAGGGAAAGATTTGCAGTGCTGATGGTGCCGTCATCATTGTCAAGACTACTCAAACTCACATCCTCCCATATCCCTCAAAGAACTGGAGTTTACTTGCTTGTTGCATTTCCTTGCGTTAGACCAAACTTTCACCCTGTAGATTAGGAATCGTGCGCGGCATTCGGAAAAGTTGTGTATACACCCCATATCCCGTCTTTTGTTGAAGGGGATGGATAGCACAACACATTGCTAAAGGGCAGGAGAGACGGGAGAACTGTCAGATATGACGTCATGGGCTGAAGGTTGATCATGTTTATTATGCTTTTCACGACGGAATGAAGTCTAAGGAGGGAAAGAGAGAAACAAGTGTTGATGTTGCTGTGTTCCAGATTGGGAAGCCTCCCAGTGTTGAAGGCTCCAGGGGCAGGTATGGATGTGAGCAAAATGGGAAAGCACTTAACATCCTGATAGTGGATGAAAGGGTCCATGATATACCTACTTGTTACTGGGTTTTCCTGGGCCCCTCGGGCTCTTTAGCGATTCTGCAGATCCAGAGCGAGATGCGTTGGCCTATAAACCACGATAGGATGGCCACGAGGACGATATGGCCGATGGTGGGGATAAGTGAACGGGGGAGAATGTTCAGGACGAACGGGTCCAGTATGATGTCCACGAGTACGGGCGGCACGTCCGTCATGAGTGTTCTGTTGGTTGTGTAGTAGTCTGCAGCTGCTAGGATTTGCAGGAATAAAACCGAAGCTTCGCGTTCTGCCCTTTTAGGGGGCGCGGGAGATGTGACTTCTTCAGCATCATGCTTTTGGTCTTGGTCCTGGTCTGAGTCTAGGCCCCGTTGTGAGATCCGAGATGCGGAGTATGAAGCCAGTTCCGTTATCAGGTCTGGATCGTCGAAAACTAGAGGTAGTTCATAGGTGTTGATGGAAAAGGCCGTGGGTTGCTGCAAGGGAAACCAATTATCTACTCTGCCCGTTTCGTTTCAAGACCCAACAACGAAGATGTGTTTACAACATAAAAACCGTACTAGAGTCCCTCTCTAATACTGCTTCCACTCACTTACGGTAGCTGCCCAACACACCCTGACCTCATAGCGCTGACCCTCGACGAGTTGATCCAGGAGAAGCCATGTCCCTTTCCCTTGCTGGGAATGTCCGGACGGAAATGCGGCCTTGAGGTGGGTGCGGATGGACCAATTGCCGGGTGACAATACATCGAGTTGTAGATCTTCAAGATTGGGGTTCGTTGGGGGGATATTGACGGTCTGTGGGCCGAGGAAGGTGTTCTTTTCTGTGTTGGCTAGCGCCAAGGAGATGAGAAAAGATAGGAAGGAGAAGATTCCTATCGTTGGTGAGGAAAATCGCGTGAACATCTTTAAAATAAAGAAAATGCACGTGGATCGTAGCGTGTAGGATATTACCCGCCAAGACTCAATTCGATTTATAAACTAGTCTTCACGATACCCATCTTTATTATTGCAAGACGATCAAGCTCTTAACACAATCACCGTGCTTTCTAATGACTGATGCCGGATAGACGATTGTCGAAGAATTGGCGTCGTCGAGCAATGACTCCCATGTCACCGGCTCAGTCGGAAGCGTTCAGATGGCTGTCAGGCGGCACAATGCCGAGATGACAGACTGGCCCTTGCACAGGACTTGGCGGCACCTTCTCCCGCGGCGTGCGGTGCCTGATGTGCCGATGCGCCCGGTGGGAAGCTCTGGTTACCTAGTTAGGATGTGGCCTGCCATTTTACCTGTCGGCCAGGTCGCCCGTTGGGTTGCTGGTTCCCTTATTTTACCCCCTATCGTAGTTTTTATCCCGAGCCGCGCTTGCCCTGATTAGGTATGATGTGGGAGTCAACAACCGGGGGACAGTGCCCAATGACTGCCGTCACCCTCCCGAATCCCAATTGAGGGCCCCTCCTCACTAAGCAGCTTCGGGACAAGGTGCCTTGTTGTACGGTAGAAAAAAAACCCGTGGTGTTGTTATGTGGTGTTGACTCCTTCGTCTCCCTCGCCCAAATGATTGCATGCTGGTTTCTGCGGCCAAGCATCTTTGGAAGCGGAATTTGAGTGGAAGCTTCTTTTTTTTTTTTTTACTTCAACACCACAGCCTTCCTTTCTGCTCCCTCTCCGCCGACCACCGTTCTTGTTGCTTGCAAGATCTTGTCGTCGTTCCTGGGTTTTCAAACAACTCTCCCTCGACTTGTCTTCCTCTGCCGCATTCCCGCCTCTACACCTTTTCGCTTTGCACACGTTGAGTCGCAGCAGCCAACATGCGCGAGATCATTAGCATCAACGGTACGTTTCGACCCGCACGCGTTCTGCTTCACCGCATCCTACGCTACGTGGTGTTTGTGGTGATAGCATCCGGACCAGGCTTGCTGGCTTGGGTGGACCGGTGCAGAGGGAAGAGATAATTGCTAACGATCTTCTGTGTGGTCAATAGTCGGTCAGGCTGGTTGCCAGATCGCCAACGCCTGCTGGGAGGTATGTTGTCATCGGGACTGGCGGTCGAGTCGGATATCCTCGACGTGTCCACATAGATGGTCATTAGATCATGGGTCGATTCTCGACTGCATGCAATGCAAGCTGGCTGACTATGTTTCTATAGCTTTACTGCCTCGAGCATGGCATCCAGGTAAGACATTTCGTACCCCCCCTTATATGCTCGGCAATGGAAAGTAGGAGGGTGATGGTGGTGATGACAATGATGATGACAATGATATTATTGATGCATGGTACTGACATTATAAATCAACACTAGCCCGATGGATACCTGACGGAGGAACGCAAAGCCGCTGACCCGGACCATGGGTTCAGCACCTTCTTCTCAGAGACAGGTAAGGTTGAAGCAGAGGCTTAACATACAATCATAGTAGCATTGGTCAGAGCTGATTGTGATGGATCTATGTTATATGAAATACAGGCCAAGGCAAATACGTGCCTCGTACCATTTACTGCGATCTCGAACCCAATGTCGTCGATGAGGTTCGTACGGGAACCTATCGAAGTCTGTTCCACCCGGAACAGATGATCACGGGCAAAGAGGATGCATCCAACAACTATGCTCGTGGTCATTACACGGTGGGCAAGGAATTGATCGACACAGTGCTGGACAAGGTGCGCCGCGTAGCCGATGCCTGTGCCGGTCTACAAGGTTTCCTGGTTTTCCACTCGTTCGGTGGTGGTACTGGGTCTGGCTTTGGTGCCCTGTTGATGGAACGTCTGTCGCTTGACTACGGCAAGAAGAGCAAGCTAGAATTCTGCGTCTACCCTGCGCCTCAGACGGCCACTTCCGTTGTCGAACCCTACAACTCCATTCTTACCACTCACACTACTTTGGAGCATTCGGACTGCTCTTTTATGGTTGATAACGAGGCTATTTACGATATCTGCCGCCGGAATTTGGGTCTTGAGCGACCCAACTACGAGAACCTGAACCGTCTGATTGCTCAGGTTGTTTCGTCCATCACGGCCTCTCTGCGTTTCGATGGTTCGCTCAATGTCGATCTCAACGAGTTCCAGACCAACTTAGTGCCTTATCCTCGTATTCACTTCCCTCTCGTGGCTTATGCTCCCATCATATCTGCCGCCAAGGCCGCGCACGAGGCCAACACTGTTCAGGAGATGACCATGTCTTGCTTTGAGCCTCACAACCAGATGGTCAAGTGCGACCCGCGTCACGGCAAGTACATGGCCACGTGTCTGCTGTACCGTGGTGATGTCGTCCCTAAGGATGCTCACGGTGCCGTGGCCACTCTCAAGACGAAGCGTACCATTCAGTTCGTCGACTGGTGTCCTACCGGTTTCAAGCTGGGTATCTGCTTCCAGCCTCCTCAATTGGTGCCCAATGGTGATCTGGCCAAGGTTAACCGTGCCGTGTATGTTTTCTTTTTGTTTTTTTCCTCCAATTTTTTTTTTCCTACCTCGAATTTGAATTTAACGATGGCTGACAAAAAACCTCAATTCAGTTGTATGCTCTCCAACACAACCGCCATCGCCGAGGCCTGGGCCGCCCTCTCTACCAAGTTCGACCTCATGTACTCCAAGCGCGCATTCGTCCACTGGTACGTCGGCGAAGGTATGGAGGAAGGCGAGTTCTCCGAGGCACGCGAGGATTTGGCTGCCCTGGAGCGCGATTACGAGGAGGTGGCCACGGACTCTCTGGAGGCCGAGGGGGATGTTGAAGCCGAGTATTAAGAGTAACGCACGGACCAGCACAAGGGTAGAACCAGGGGGGGATCAAAGGTGTTCTAAGGTTTCCTGCGGTAAAGGGGAAAAAGAGAGGAAAAATCAAAGTTTGTTCTGTGCCGGCAGGATCTTTGGGCGTGTCTCGCTTTTTTCCGCTTTCCGCGTTTCTTCATAATAATTCCAGCCTTGCAAGCATTCAAGCCAAAGCCAACCATTATGTTTATGACTGTACACACTGCCTGAAAGTGTCATTCGTGATACCCTTTCCCACTTCATCGCCGGTCTCGCGCCGAGGGGGTTAGTCGTTTAGGTTGCAAGGGCACACGTCAGGGAGGGAGCTGTCTTCTTGTTTCTTTTACTGTTGCTTTTTTCCCTCTCCAAGCAGTCATGTGAGCATCGACGGTAGGGGTGTGCGTTTTAGGGGGTGAAGGGGAACACAATAGTAGGGGATCAGACAGACTTTCAAATTGAGGTTTCCAAGAGTGGCAACATGGGTTTGTGTGACGCTGAAGTATCGCTAGGGGATCGCGATAGTGTGAGGAGGTGGGGAGTGCTAATTGTGAGGGCAGGGGAGACTGAGAGAGGAGGGGGAGGTGGTGCTTGAACACGACATTTTTAATTGTCACTGTTGATTGCTATTGCTAGAGAGTTTCATCGTTTGATTCGGCTTTGGATTTGAGGTTGGTGATTTTGACGATGTGCTCTGTTTCTGTCATGGACGTAATGTTAGGTTGGTCAGGGTTCGATGTTCACTACGTAGACTCCCCGCGTCGCTGGGGAAGAAGTGGTATCTTGACTCGTACACCCATCAAGAGATACTTACGATACAGGACTCGCTACGGTTCGACTCACACATGTTTCTGTGGTTTTGTGGTGGTTTTGTGGTGGTTTTGTGTAACCCCCCACAGTCGTGCTGTACGGATGTGTCAATGGACTGTAGGATATGCGTCTTACTCGGTTTGTCTTGGGTTTCTCATTTGGTTAGGGACATCGAGATCGCTATGTCGGTAGGGTTGTGATTTACACGGTCCACGCTCAGGTGGGATATATCCCCTTGGCTGCCGCTAGACGCTACTTTACCTGAAATTAGGCGTGGTGGCGTTCTATGATAATCAAGGGGACATGGGTGCTTGTTAAGATTACTCATCTGCATCAAGATACCGAAATGTCTGGCTGGGGGTACTGAATATCTTACCCAAGAAGCCTCTTCCTGACTCAAGGTAGGTACCCGTATCCGTACAGAATATCGCCAGCCGCACCTTTCTTCACCATGCCAAACATTGATTACCCCTAGATAAAGAAATTCGGCTCTGCGTTTTTTTTTTCCTTTCGTTGGCTCCGGTTTTTCTACTCTTGAGAGGGGCGTGGTTCAAAAACAAAAAAAGAGCCCAGCATATCTCTGATATCTCCATCCAGTACCAGCCTGACAAACCAGTGGATCGACAAACACAAATGTGACCGCAACGCGACCTCGGACCACGAACCGATAGGCGGACAGGTTTTTTCCCCCCATCCTACATGCCTCGGCTGTGCGCGTCCATGCGTCAGATGGCGCATGAAGGTTCTTCAGCGCGCGGCGTTGGTGGATGGGCGTCCAATGGTGGAGCAGTGGGGCAGGGCTCGTGATGTTGGAGGTTTTTTTTCTTTGGCTTGTTCTTTTTCTTTTTCGTTTGGCCTGGTGCTTGGGAACGTCAAGGGGGGTGGGGTGAGAGGGCGGATAGATAGCTCCTGGAAAAGAAAGGCTTAGGGTGAGGGGGATGGAGGGAGGTAGGGCCGTGGATGGGATAGGATGGAGCGTTAGCCTGAGGGGAGTGGTTGTCTTATATGTAGATGTGCTTTTGGGGGCCGGGAAGAATTCATGGGTGGATAGGGAGGGAGGTTGATGGTAGGGTTGAGAGACGAGGGTGATGCTGGACTGTTCGTGCATAGAGTCTGGGTTTCCTGAAATGTTTTATCACTTTTTGCTAGGAAGATGGGAACTTCCATGTTGTATTGGCGCAATGTTGGACGGGAGATTGTTCTTTACAAACAGCTATCACTCGCAAATAATTTTCAAGGGCAGCAGCGGACCGTGAAGTTACAATACTGTGTAATTGGATGAAGGCGACTGTTGGTATTCTTTTCTTTCCCTGTCATAGAACAACACCGTACTGACAGGAGATGCATGCCGTGGGTGGACGTGTTTTCAATATTGTGGTATCGAGTAAACTGTCACACTACGTATTTTCAAGGCTAGACTAAGTCTTAGAGCAGCTCATAGAAAAAAGAGACATCTAACTAGTTGACCAACCGCAGACGTTGCTGTGAACCCGAGTTAAGGCAGAGATCAGAAAAAGTCATCTCGCACTGGTTGATCATGGGCTTCTGCCCCCAGTTCCTTTGTAAATCCGACTCATGCAGAATCCCAAGTCCCGTTTCTGTCGGACGGGTTTGGATCGGTGACCCCGGCTCGTCTGAGAATGAGACGAATGCCAAGACCTGCAAGGCGCCTGTCCCAGAGAGGACCGTCCCCAGAGCAGCAGGGTACGGCGGATTGACAGGCGAGCGGGCGAAGCCGCCGATGGCCCCCCAGAGTGGGGATGCACCGAGCGCCGCTGCAGCGGGCCAATGGACAACATCAAAGCTCTATGTTTTCATTCCTTTCATCACAAATTGGCAATCCCTACCTGCCCACTGCAGAAAGAGCAAGATATGAGTAGAATGTCACCATCTGCTCGGCCTTGTGGCTGGTTCCAATGCTGGTTCCAAGTAACAAATTGTTGTTCAACTTCAAGGGTCTCGGGGCCCGGTTGCTCTGCTTTCATGGGGTATTGCATCCTGAAGAGCTCGCAATGGATGGGTAGCACTGGGTTGTCAGCCTACCGGAAGCGCGGAAGCACAACGCTCGTGAACTGATTAATGCTGAAAGGAAGGGTCCTGGCAACACCGGTGATCATTACTATGTATGCTTGAAGCATGGTCGCGCGTCCGGCTCTTGTGCTGCGGCCGTTGCTGCCGCTGCTGTTGTGAATTGTGGTGATCACTGGTGACAGGAAATGTGCGGAAGAGCTTCCCGCAGCAGGAACCACATGAAGTTAGCGCTTAAAAGGTCTGCGGACTTGCAGGCTACAGTCCAGTTTTGGGTAGCTACCGACGCATTGCTTGGGGAGAGCCTCTACCAATTGCTGCGACTTCCATAATTCATAGGTCGCAGTTGCGAGCAAGCTTGGTGTGGTCGTATTCCCTGTTCACCGTTCCCATTTGCCGTCATTGCCTGCCTGTTTGCTTGCAAGCTTGTTTCTTGCCTTGCCCTATCTACTGTGCGGCCCCTGCTCGCTTCCAACTGCTTTTCCATCCTAATGCATCTCCTCTGACGCACGGCAGTACGGTGTTGTATCTACCGGCACGAGTCGGGTGCGTTCTACGGCCTCTACCAAACACGCTTGACGCTTTTCTGCTACGATAGCTATCCACAAGAGCGACGCCTTCAGAACATTAGTATATCAACTGCTGGTACCGTGACTTTTGACGTGTCGACATTCTTGAGTATTTACCTGTTGCAGCAGTATAGTTCGTTTCCTACTGCCCAACGACACGTCTCAGCGAAGGGCTTAGTTTCCTGGTCTCCGACCAAGCTCACCTAGCTCGCCCGCTCTCCGCATAACGGCTTACCGATCAGTGTTTTCGAGAAGACCGGAAGTCCAAGCAAACCCCGAGGAACGATTATATCGAAATTGCACTCAAACCCAGGCCGACACCACCGCTCTATTTCCACCATGTCTGCGGATACGAATGTTGATGCGGGTAAGTTGGATTGTCTAGGGATTCCGGGCAGCGAGAACGGAGAGCTCTAAGCGGCCATGGCCGTCGTTTGCGAATGTATTGGCATATCATGCGCATCGAAACTGGACCTAGAATGCGAAACTGACAACCCTGCTATTGCTTTTAGGCGCGCCGAACCTCCATCTAACAGCGGAAGAGAAACGTATCTATGGGCAGCTATTTCGACAGGCGGATATCGATAGCGTTGGAGTGGTCACGGGCGATGTTGCTGTCAAGTTCTTTGATAAAACTAGGTTGGACTCGCGAGTATTGGGGGAGGTGAGGGTACGCCGAGCTGGCCAAGCTGCAGTTTCGCATGGACGATGTGGTGAACTAGTTCAGCCGTTCAGAGACCGCATCGCCGGCTGGAGCACCTTGCGCGTCGCTCCATCGTCCCCTCGCCCCTCAGGGGAGAGGGTTAGGGTGAGGGGTGAAGGCCCTTCGGCTCGAGCTGTGAGGGTGAACCCCTCACCCGGCGCTGGCGCGCCGACCTCTCCCCTCAGGGGCGGGGTGACCCCGTGGATAGTTCCGTGATCGGTGTGCGCGATTGGCCTCTCAATCATTCGGACCACCCGAAATCACCACGCGGATCGGCGTCGGATTAAACCCGTTGCAGGGGTTATTCACCTGCGGGCAGTTGGAAATGACGCACAGCACGTCCATTTCCGCCACCATCTCGACGTGATCGCCCGGCGAGGACAAACCATCGACGATGGTC
>JAOYMO020000001.1:286286-337777 GCA_025802455.2 Iodosphaeria phyllophila | reverse complement strand
CGTGGTAATTAGCAACATGACTTGACAAAGTGATTGACAAGACAGCAGACCGGGGAACGATATGGACAAAGACGACGATGAGGGGAAGAGGGAGCTGAATGAAGAGCGAGAAACGAACAATTGGGGCATAGTCATCCATCTTATTCAGGAACTCTCTGAGCGACACGTCCTTCCGCGTCGGCAATTTGATATCTTCCGGCGCGGCTAAGTCTTCCGCCTGCTTCTCGTGGTTGTCGTCGCCATTTTGAGCGTCGCCGGTTCCATTGACTGTACCCGCCCCCGCATCTGTCTCCGTCGTCCCGGTTGCTGCTGCTCCGGTTGTAACCGCGGATCCCCCAGCTGCTGCTGTCCCGGCTGTAGTGGTGGCTGCCGTCACGGTTGGCTCGATATGATTATCCGTCGTAGGGGCGGTCGACATATTAACGATCTATTGCCGTGGTTCGCTAATTAAGGTAAATTCGATTTGCTGATGTTATACAATGAGGCGCGTGCGGTGATTTATCCTATCTGTTCGTGTGTGTGTTGGCGCGAACTGTAGACTTGTTCGCGGCTGAGTGAGATTCAATAGAAGGCCTGGTTGGTGTATGGGTTCCGCTTCACCACTGCTCGCGCGCGAGAGAGAATGGATCGCATGTACTAAGAATTTTGGAGAAGACGAATCGAATCAACGAATGATGGACCAATCAAGTTTGCTGAAAATGGAATCGCTGGTGAACATTATTCGCATCAGGACATGACGTCGAATCAGTTCGCGCCTGAGCTACCGCCACCGTTCGAGCCCGTGGCTGTCCAGATAAGAACACTGTGGGTCCTTGTGCTCAAAGTACCGTAGCTCCAGGGCAGCGGAGCAGCGGAGTCACAAGTCGCGTCAACAACTTTCTGTGGTGCCCCGCCCCCGCACCAAGAACCTGCGTTATCCCCGAAGTCGGCTTGTGACAATGATAACTGCGATACGACGAAGTACCTCCTCCCTTAGCCCCCATGAAAAAATTATATCGTACATCTCCAAAGTTTCACGCTTCGCGTTCCAGTGAGAGTCAGTTGCACCCAAGACATTGATAGTTCTCTGCTTCACTTAGAACCGTTCTTGACCAAAATGACGAAGGGCCGCGTTTGTCTGTAAGCCTCTCCATCATCCCCACCATCATACTATACACGAGCATATTTCTTGCAAATTACAGTTTGTGCAGTCACTAACTTGACTCATTTCCCTGAAGTGCCTACTCTGGAGGTGAGAACAATTATTTTCTTCCCAGTCGGCTTCATTCTCCGGTTACCAGACAATTTCTGGTGGGATGAAGTTCAATACAGAACATCCCACTGGCGCACGTTAAAGCAGTTCACTAATGGTTCTCTTTCACAGGCCTGGATACTTCCACTATCCTGAAATGGCTTATCCTCGAGGGCTACCAGGTTGTTGTATGTATATTTAACGAATAGTCCGAGACCTCGAGCCTCGCGTCACCCAACTTAGGATACAATGTTCTAATTGTTGTCATTGGGGTAATAGTGCTTCCTGGCCGATGTGGGTCAGGAGGAAGACTTCCCGGAGGTGGAGAAGAAGGCGTTAGCACTCGGAGCCGAGAAGATGGTCATTGAGAATCTTCAGCGCGAGTTCGTCGACGAGGTTGTGTTCCGCGCCATCCAGTGCAATGCTGTTTATGAGGACCGTTACTTACTTGGCACGTCCTTGGCCCGGCCCGTCATTGCCCGCGCTCAAGTCCGGGCCGCACAGCAGCACGACTGTCAATTTCTAAGTCATGGTTGCACAGGAAAAGGCAACGATCAAGTGTAAGCCCAAACAAATTCTTATTGTTGATGAACCCCAGGTACCCAGTTCATCGAAAACTAATGAGGATTTCTCAATAGCCGCTTCGAATTGGCTTTCAAGGCATGCAATCCCTCCATGAAGATCATTGCACCATGGCGGCTACCCGAGTTTATTCAGCGCTTCCAGGGCCGACAAGACCTGCTCAAGTTCGCGGCCGAGAACCACATTCCGGTTTCCTCAACACCGAAAGCTCCTTGGTCTATGGACGACAACCTCGTGCACTGCTCATATGAGGCTGGTATCCTTGAAGACCCCGATCATACGCCTCCTAAGGAGCTTTGGACTCGCACTGTCGACCCTCTCGATGCCCCGGACAAACCCACAGAGTTCACCATTCACTTTGAAAAGGGAGTTCCTGTCATGGTCAAGACAGCTGAGCAAGAGGTCACCGACTCCGTTGACTTGTTCAAGCTTCTGAATAAGATTGGCCATAACCACGGGGTAGGCCGAATTGACATGTAAGTAGTCGCAACTTGCCCCTCACAATAATGTATCATGGCTATTCTTTGTAGATCGTCTTCACATGCTAACGGGAATTCAGAGTCGAGAACCGTTTCATTGGCGTCAAGAGTCGGGGTTGCTACGATACGCCCGGCTTAACCATCGCACGTTTGGCACACATCGACATCGAGGGAATGGTTATGGACTCCAAAGTGCGCAAGCTGCGAGACCAATTCTGCACCCAGGAATGGACACAATGTCTATATAACGGCATGTACTTCAGCCCGGAGCGGGAGTTCATTGAGAACTCCATCATATTCTCGCAGCGCAATGTGGCAGGTCAAGTTCGCATGATGGCTTATAAAGGGAATGCGTACGTGCTTGGCCGTTCCAGCACTGCAAGCAACCTATACTCGGAGCAGGATGCATCTATGGATAGCCTCGAGGGCTTCTCGCCCATGGACACAACGGGCTTCATTGCCATCCAGGCCATCCGTCTCGAAAAATATGGGCTGCAAAAAATCAAAGATGGCGAGCCCCTTAGTAAGCCCTAGGTCGTTCGTCAAAATGCAGGGAGAGCGTGAGTTACAATTGAGCAGGCAATCATAGACTGGAGAATCCATAATGCATGTGCTTGTGAAGAATATCTAGCTATCTGACAGTTTGAGATGTGTGCAATGTGTGCTCAGCGCGGTATCCACAAATCCTCTGGACTGGCAGACTGACAGACTGGATTCTCGGAACGGGTACGGTGCGGAAAACCTCAAGTCGGATTTCAGCCGCTTTGATCAGTGTTCAACTCCAACACCTCTGCTAGAATGCGCTGGTGCACGCGTAGTGATAGCCTCAAGACTACGACAGCGTGTTACCGCTATGCGTCCTGCACCCTGCCAGTCCAAGAACATGCCAATGATTCGGAATTGACACGGGCCTGTCGTACTTTACAGTACAGTACCGTCATTTGTGGCACAGAAAAAATTGCGAAGACCACCCGTTTTATTTCGTGTGGACATTCCCTTCCTGGCAGGGTGGTAACCAGGCCCGGCCTGGGGATTTGAGGCCTGGCCTGGTCACGTGACCATACCAGGCCTTGGGTTGGTAGGCCTGGTGTAGGCCTGGTAGGACTGGTGTAGGTAGGTGCGTTACATTTTATTTACAAAAAAAAACAAGGTGCCCTGTCCACACAAGTCTGCATCTGCACCTAGACAAATTTTTAATTTCACTTTTACAATCTATGGCTGGGTGGCAGGTAGGCAGACAGACACAAAACCCGGAGGAGGGGGGGGGGTTTAATAGGTGAATTGGATGGCACGTGCACGTAACCCAACATGCAGTACGGCACAGTAGCAGTATAAGGTACATAAGAAAGAACCCAAAGCACTTTATCTCATTATATGGTTCTTTCGGTGCACCAGGGTCGGATTTTCTGTGCGCACAGACCACCCCCAGTCCTACCAGGCCTGGTCCCTAGTACAGGCCCTGATTTGGCGGCCAGCCTGGTTACCACCCTGCTTCCTGGTGCCTGGCTGAGTGTTTCAAACATGTGACGGACCTTCAAAAGTCTCTGCAGAGCTACCTTCTTCACTTGTTAGCTTGTTTGCTTGGCGGGTTGATTAGGCAGTCTGCAATGTCACAGTTTTACAGCCCTTGTTAGGCTGTGCGTTAGCGACGCGTATCCATTAATACTTCAATGAACTTATGGTCGTGTTTTTGCTTAATATCGTGCCATGTTTTGCGTGATGTACCAGTACGAAGTGTTGGGAGATGATGTGTAGAGCAATACTGCTCGACATTTCAAAATATCTTTTGAAGTGAGACTGTTACAAACGAGAACGATCGCAGTGATAAGGTTTGTGTGGATCCCAAAGACCATTTCAGCCAGGTCTTTTGCTCCTGGATCTCGGTCAATGAGAATGGCGAGTCCGACTCTAGCCTGCGGCGCCATCCTCGGTCATCGAGTGCGTCAGCCGCTCACCAGGGATGCAAAGAAAATCGGCTGTTCAGTATGCAGCCAATTCTTGAATGAGAAGGAAGAAGTCGCGAAGAAGATTCATGCTTGACACGAGTAGCTCTCTTCATTCGTTCTCAAACATGGTGCCGTCACCGTTTTACCTAAGTCGCAGCTGCTTAGGCTTGCAGTGGTGATCATGGTATGCGCCATAAGCATCTCCTCATCCTCATACACAGAACGGATTCGAGCTTCCGCTCTCACACCTTTTAGTGGCAGCTACTGTAGGGGGCAGGTGATCAAGGATCCTATGTTATCAAATGTTTTCTGTGCATACAGTACGTAGCAAGTGACCAACGTGAACGTCCAGAGGGATGAGTGTATTTAAGAGGGCTAGTATGCCTTCGTAATTAGAGTTCACCAGTTCCAACTCACATACACTCTCTCTCCTCTCATTCAGGATGGCCTAGAGCCACTATTCAAGGCCTGGGTCCGGCCTCTAACGGTTCTTGACATTCTCTTGCGACGAAAACGCCTCCGGTCCTTTCATATCGAGCCCACACGCCACCCCAACTATCAAGAGCCATCCAACTCTAGTCGTTCTTTCACGGCCTTGGTTACACTTTCTTTAATGTCTGATTAATGGATACGCCTCTCTCTATGTACATATCAATCATTTACGGCCTGGACTGGTCATTGTCTTTCGCTCTATACCATCAAGGGGTTTAAATCTACCCGGACTCAACCTTAGTCAATCTTTGAAACAGAACGCCGAAGATGGCGACTACCCACAATCTTTTCGACTTATCCCGACGTCAGCAAATGCGGATGGAATCTTGATCCCAGCCCAGAACACTCATTAATCATGCGACGCGGCTCAATCCCCCCTCGGCCTAGGCAGCGCTGGATACGAGTATGTCAATGCAAACAGCTCCCTTCAGTATGAAATTAGTATCTAATACAGGATGGATCAAATAGGTTGTGAAAACAGCGCTTAGATTAGCTTGAACGACGAATCAAGCAGCCATGGTACCAACGATTTGCCTTCGGGTAGCCCGAAAATCCCTTCTTTACGATACACACGTGACGACGATAACGAACATACGAATGATTTTCATTGGGTTTTTGAGGTGGACGAACTGGGGTCGTGGTGGGTGAAGCAGCTAGGCTATCGGTGCCGGTAGAAAATCTCTGTTAGAACAGAATGTGGGGAAGGGATGTTAATCACCCTAGAATGAATCATGACTGAATTCTATCTTACCTGCCTCTATATCGAGTGATGTCGTGATATCCAGTACCTGAAAGGATAAACTTCTCTGCCACTTTGCATGGTAATTACCGGTACAGTACCCTCGAAGGAGCGAACCTTTGAGGTGGATGTGAAGTGTCCAAATGTGTTTCGCCCAAGCCAACGATACACGAGAGGTCTCTTGGGAGTGTGGCTCTGGTAGTTTTGCAGAGATTTAGGCCTTGTGGAGTCACAGAGTCCTTAGCCGGTCAGACCCAAAATCGCCACATCGAAAGTTATCAACAATGCAGTAATTAGGCACACCCATTCTGGCAGACAACCTCCCCAACAGCCTTATCATAACGAGGTCCTCTCCTGTGTATGCGCCGTTTCATAGCCGGAGAGTGCCCCGAGAGGAGCTATCTCAAAGGCAAAGGAGGTCCATATTCTGCCAGTCTACTGTGTACGGTACATGGCTTTGATAGCCTGGGCAGGTGGGAGTTGCCTATAGGTCAGAAACGTTTGCGTCGACTTATGTCCTTATCACCGCATGCGTTTCTTCCCTGGTATCTCATCCAAACTCGGCTATTCCTTTAGGCCTAATACGATAGCAACGAGTTTATTGGTGGAACTGTTCCCAGTGTGACCGCTCCCACCGAAGCCAGCCTATCGTAAGTCCCGAGTGACAGAAGCGAAAGCCACAGTGCCACGCCCCACTTTATTTGGTTTACTCGTTCCTCGTGCACCTCTAAAAATGTGCTCCTTACAGTACAGTTTAGACCCAGCCACCCCAGAGAGATAGCCACTCCCAACATTTTTGAAATATACCACCTATTTTTACCACCAAAAAGCGCTTTTCAAAAAAAATATACAGAGTGCAAATTGTAGATAACCAACCAAGGTTTTCTATGAGTATAATTTGCAAGCATATACTCTCAAGTTGGTAAAGCGGTTATCTCTCTGGGTTAGCTAGGTCTCTGAGGAGCACCTCTAAAGAGGAGCACGAGGAACGAGTAACCCAAATAAAGGGGGGCGTGGCACGGGTAGCACTGCGTGCCTTTGCTTGGAAGGGAAGAATGGTGGTACGGAGCGTAATTCTTTGTGGCGCTGGCTGGTCGACCAATCACGATCTTTGTGGAGGCTAGCGCCCTTTTTAGCGTTCTTTCTCTCTGCTGAAGGATTGATTGTAGTTAACTGGATTCGATTGTTGCCTCAGCCTGCTGCAACGATCCAAAGCCTCACGCGAACCTCGTGTTTGTCCCTGGAATACAGTGGTTTTGACGCTGCGCTCGGTTCGTCTATGTATGCCCCAATATCTGTCCAACAATCGTCTTTGTCCCTTTTTTCATTTCTAAATCACTCTAACCGACTTCCACTGTGGTTTGCTGGTTTCTCCCTATGCTCAAGGGATCTGCGTTGCGAAGCACGTAAGTGTCCCACGGATGATCTTGCGGAGGGCCGCTCAGTCGGTCATCGCCACTTGCCTTCGTCGCCAGCGCGATCTCCTCATCGAGGCGTGACTCAGTCGTAACATTGATTTCTTTCGTGATGAAAACCCGCTCGATTTTGGAGGACAGGGTGGGCCAAAACTGAACAGAAGGGCGGTTAATATGAGTGTTGATATTTGTGGAGCACAAATTTCACTAGGGTGGCTCTAATACCAGCATAATATTCTCGATCAGAAGGAATTACGAAACTTACAACGGGAATACTTGCACATGCAACTGAAGCGCTAATCTCGATATCCGCAAGCAGCATCAAAGTAGTGAAATTGCGTGAGGTGTCTAATATCCAACCGTCTCCTATATGAACGACATAGCCCAGGCGACCCATGGATGTGCCCACAACGCTGCTCTCAAAATTATATCGTGAGTGTTCCGAATATCATCAATTTGCAAGGGGCATGATCTCTCTTACATAGTTCCAAGCGAAAAGAGTGCAAAGAATCGTAGGCGATGCTGCAGACTCCCGTTTTTAAAAGAGGCAAGAGGAGCCGCCAATAACAGCACAAATATGTCAAAGCATGTGTTGGTGACCAGTAAGGCTTCGTAACAGGCCATAAATACCTTGGGATCGGGGGATCCAAAGCCATATCCAGTATGATGCTGAGGATCGTAGATGTTCCAGTAGTCGGAAGGCGGAAAATTGGGGAACCAATTCATAAATGAAAAAACAACGCCCCAAGTAGCGATGACGATGATCCCAATGCAGCATAATTTAGCCATCTTCCGGTGTGTGTCGTACATACGTCGATATTGCAGAAGTAAGGCAACTTTGATGAGGGCACACGAAGTTGCGAATGACGCCTGATGAAGCCAATAAAATTGGATAAAGCGCACTTGTTCTGTCGGGTTGAGTTCGGTCCACGATAATCCCACTCCATGAAATATGACTGTTCCAATGTATTTAGCGTGTAAATCTAGATTTTGAGGAGAAGGGGATCGCTCTATTTCGGGTACTTACGAAGGCATTCTGATATGATGGAAACTGTCGCCATGATCTGCCAATCCAGGTTTAACTAACTTACTTTGGGTCATCCTTAATCTCATGTAAGCGACTTACAAAACACAAGGCCACCAGTAGATCATCCCAAGAGGCGCTGTGAATGATATTCAATCGTGTGTAGATCCTTCCGACAACGCAAACGCATGATACGACCTATTTGAACATCTTAGTTGATCGTGGGCAACATGTTTTGCATGATCAAGTTTTCCCGAGAGTATGAGAACCTCGAGAGAAATCATTCCATAATATGCTCTTCGTACCTCAAGCAGGATCGCACATCCAAATACCGCTCGTTGTGGTTCGCCAGGCGGAATTGGCTGGTCTTGAGAACTTCGTGAAGTCATGGTCTTGACCTTTAGAATGCCAACAGTAGAGCATCGGCAAGTGAGCTTGGTGCGGTGGAAAAATGGGCACCTAACTTCAGCAAATAAATGAAGAGCTCATCATTGAATTTTGAATATACTTCAAACATGTCTGGTTTTCGCTGTTCTTGCGAAGCGTCAGTAGGTAGATTATCAGTCGACAGCGGTTGGCGTTGTCATTCCGCACAGTCTCGTGAGAATCTTGAAATTGGTCGCATTGTTCAGGTTCGCGCGAGGGGATCCTTCGGCGTACTGGGCAACGTTGGTACGGTACGGCGCATCCTGGACAAACAGAGTACTTAAGCGAGGATCCAACGCGGAATCCCCGTCCCTACTGATACAGTACAACGGCGGGGGAGATGGCCGACAGATGATAAAGCGTCTTAATCGACCTCTCGGTAAATGGCGAATGACCTGGTCATCAACTACTACCGAGCCAGAGCTTGTAAATTCGAATGCTCTGGCCTCATGGAGACCATGAGTGGAAGAAAGTTGTGACGACATCTACCGGTATGAGAAGGCTACAAGGGTCCAGCAATTCCTTTTATGTCGAGTTTCGACGAATGTCCTCTGAAGACGATGTAATGATTACTGATGGAGTACTCGGTAGGTCCATCTATTCACAAGACGTGATTGTACCTAGTCTGAGGACATATTCTATCCTGGATCAAAATAGCACAGAATTAAATCTCGCTTTAAAGACGAAGAGAGTTCGAATGCATCCTTTGGTTGGCATGGCAATATCCAACATGAGGTGGAGTTGGGCATAGGCCTTTGACGGAAAGTTAGCCTTCGTAGAGTCCGCAGGGGTATAAAATGCTGGCGCGGGACAATTACGCTCATACTGCGAGTATGATCTAAGCCAGACCGCCAATTGGCTTAGAATATATTTTGTAGAATATCGATCAGGGTTAATATAGGAGTGTGGATGGCCCGAGGGGTGAACCTGTCGAACTCCATGCAAAGTTCATGTCCGAGCACTGCTTCTGGACGACTTTCACTACCTTATCCGTCGGCTTACACTCATTACTGATTTTGTAGAAGCTCTACAAAGCCCTTGAAAAGAAGCTGTGAGTCTGTCATGTGGTGTATGATAGAGATCGTCATTTCAAAGCCACTTTCGAATGATCCTTTGGACCGTCTGGGGGATAGGAAATTTACCATCAATGTATCTCGGGATATCCGATCATATCATGAACCTCCTCGACAGCTGAACCGATGTCGTAAATGACCTGCCAAATAGGGTTAGTGAGTATCTTACTGGCATATTATACCCCTCCAGGCTTGATTAGTACCGGCTATGAGAGGCGAACAGAAAATTACTGTGGGTGCACGCCCCGGTAAGGTAGGGTACCGCTTCCCTCAAGTTCTCGAAATTCGTACTGTCCGGTACGCTCTGTTCTATGCACTTTGTCAGTGCACGAGTCTGCACGCTGTATTCATGGCACTGGGAATGTGAATGGGGAAACAACCATTATTTACTATGGTGCAATCATGCTAAAACCGGACCATTGTAACATTTGCTCAGATCACTACCGTAGCTACGGTCCGCATGCCAAATTGAGTATAGTCGCCAGTAAGCATGGGGTTTTCTAGGTTTACTGCTCCATTTGGTGCGCCAGAGCAGCTCAATGGCAGGATGCCGAGGTTTCTTGCGCAAAAGGGGGGCTTGGTTGAATATGCGCAGCGCAAAAAAAAGGGCAAAATTACCAAAGAACACCAAGTTTTAGGGAAGCATACTGATATGGGCTCTCAAGGTTTAAAGACATATCAGTCACATGTTGGGTTCAGCAGATAGTATTGCAGTCAGAGAAGGGTACTTGAGTACATATAGAGCGGGTCTCTAAGAGCACGGTGCGCCATGTAATTCGTGCACACTTTGGGACTGCAACATATCTGGGCCCTTCCCATACAAACTTCCCCAACTTGTAACCCTTTCTCCTCCACCACCACAAGTCGCAATTGAAAAAAGAGCGCGACAGTCGATTCATAAAGCTCTAAATAAGCGATCACCGTGCTCTTTTTTCAATTTCGGTATGTTTTGGTGGAGCCTTTAGTGTTGAAAAAAGGGTCTGAAATGGTCCGGTTTTAGCATGATTGTACCATACATGGGACCATCTGCTCGGAGGGGGCCGATAATATGTAGGCTACCATGATTGTTACCGGTATCGGTACCAGCCTAGTAACCCACAGTACCAGGAAGTGCACAGGGCCCTACACAGTAAAACTACCCTTTTCGTACGCAGTTAATTGAGATTATGTGCATAATTCTGATTAATTGCATACTGAATTGATGGGCTTGGTGCGACCTGTGCACTTGCCGGTATGGTGGGTTATTTCATTGCAATACAGTGGCCCGGCAAAAGTTCCAAGCGAAGGTGGTTTTCATCGCCCAAATATCCGGTTCTGACGCTGAAAATTTGTTAGGCGAACACAACCGTTATGGTAACTCATTTAGTCCTACATACACACAATTGCTCTAAATCAGTCAAGTTTTGTTGTTTAGGTTTTGCTCAACTCAAATCAACATAGCAAGACCAAACTCCAAGAAGTCTCGCCGTGAAATCCCCCCCTAACCTGGTTCAATTTTCTAAGTGTGCAAAGTAGCACATGGATGACTCGATGTTGGGCCTATGGCAGATTCTACTGGTAAGGCTCGCACTGTATGAGTCCGAGCTCATGGGATGTACGAATTCTCTTTGTCCTTCCCTAAATGTCTTCTCTGCCTGAATGCTAGTGTCGGCTATCAAGCAGAATACTGTGAGATCCGGAGACAGGTCATAGGCAATTGTGCTTTGAATCAACCGCGCAATGCCTAGCATCATCAATGGTCATGCTAGTGTCCTTGATTTTTATTCCGTGCTTCTTTGAAATCTACTTTAAGCTTTCCTCCCCTTGAGCCTTTCTCATGTCCCTCAACAAACACCTTTTTTATCAATGGATAATGGATAGCTGCTATTGCTCAATCTTTCGTGGCGCATGGGTGATGATCTCCCCTGTCTAACAGTTTCGGTGACTACCTAATGCTTAGAAAGTTATGCCTATTTAGGTATTAGGAATTCGTGTGACTTCGACAATTACCAGTTGTTCCAGAACCCAGCGTATCAAAGTTGGGAAACGACAGGGGCAGTATCCTCTGCCTCCATTCGCTTGATTGATTTCTCTTTTCGAAATCTTTAAGCCACACCAACGTCCCTACCAGGTCCCCTGTTGGTGCTGTCACGGATGCCAGTATCAAGCCTGCGATCCAGACGGATGGTGACCTCCTTATGGTCCATGCACACTGCAGAATGAGTGTCGCTCGTATGAAGATCCCTGGCAGCTGAATAACGGCCGTTGGTTTCTTGAGAATCTAGCGTTTCGTTACGTTACATTCTGCGCCGTAATGGTAATTCAACCCAAACTACCGGTAGTTATATTGAGAGGTCAGAGCCATCGGAACGGATGACCGATTTTCAAGGCTTGAAAGTTCAAAGGTCACAACAATATTGAACGGAACAAACCATGTACAGAAACCGACACTGAATAAGCTATGATAGATCCATCGCTGCATGCATCAATGTTTACTTTGTCCCAATCAAAATGGCAGATGTGCTGGTTGGGTGAACAATGCTCAAATTCTCTCCTCATAGAAAAATAAATCTAGTGTTCAAACACTTTCAAGAGACCCTTGATGTGCAGGGAATTTGATCTGGCTTCATTCGACTACTATTTTTGGAAATTTCATTAGATTAATGACATGAAATCTCATAAACCGATGGGTTCGAAGAGACAGATTTCGATTTACTGGTATATTCTTTGCTCTCATCAATGCGGTTGTCTAACCTGTGTGTCTCCTTATCTCGAATGTCGTAGCTATCGCAAGGGAGCTAAGGCCTGATATGTACAGAATTGGCCATCATTGCCAAGGCTTCAAGTCTGATCTTTTTTTTTCATGCACTCATATAATAAAACTGTCAATTTCATGGAAACGTGAAAGTCAATGACTGAAATGACTGGGAATTTGTGTGGTGCACGCGCTCGGACAGTTCTGGTCCTTGAAGATAGATGCGAAGGGAAAGCGCATGGACCCGAATCGGAGCTTCATATGAGTGTGTAGCTACGAGTAGCCTTGGATCGAGTAGAGTCTTGAAATCGAAAGAACTCATTGAAAATGCGCGTTAGCTACATACCGTCCCTCAGCTGTTGTTCCTTGCCAGCAGGTACGGATGCAGCAGTGTAACACTTAAATCTGGGGGTAATTACTCAGACAAGAAAACCCTCCGTGAGGAGTTAGTTCTGTGCCGTAAAACTGATTAGGTGTGGCTCGCTTCAGTTTTCCCATACGGTACTCATAAGCTATCTCTTCCTAGAAGGTGACAGATTAATCAAGCCATAGGGAAGGTCGACGTTACGTCAGTCTGGCATAAGAAGCATAGCTTCACCTCAGCGCTCCATCTTGTAAATCAATTCAAGGGTTAAGTTGATACCACAGAAATGACCGACAAAACGATCTAGCCGATACCTAATTTTCTGCCGAATCTATCCCTTATCTCTGCTTACTGTATGCTCTGGTGAACCTATAATGGTGTAGATCATATGTACGCATGTGTAGTGACACGCAACTCTTCCTTCCCAAGCAATGAACCGGCGGAGCTATGATAGGACTGCATGTAAGAACTTAATTTCGGTCTCTTCCTTTGGCACCGTTGTTACATCACAGGCCCTCACGATTGATTAATATGATCGATCTTCTCGTCGGGCTTTGGGGTCGGATGACATAAAACTCACACTTAGCAGTCTTGAATAGACCCCTCTTGGCCCTGGCTTCTTCGGCATATCATGTATACAAGAGAGACAGGAAGGGTATGCTGGTGACAAGAAGTAGAAGCCAATTATAAGGATGTAGAAGCACTGCTTGTGTTCTTTTGGAGGCCTTCAGGTTGTTATCTATCCCAAATGAACATAGATGTTCGCAAACAGCTACTTAGGCTAACGGGATTTGAAAAATTTGGCCAACCTCACTATGGAATATGCAACAGTGGCAACCGGCTGCAACCTCATTACTGGAAATAGTTGAATACCACTAGGGCCGTAACGGCTCATAAAGATCTTCCATATTCATCCATATTCATCCTATGCTATCACCAATCCACACCGATTACCTTGACCACACCAAAGTGATCACTTTGCTTATCCAACCAACAGATATGAGTGTTTGCTCAGAAGCTGTCCTACCTCAGATAACGCAACACTTTTACGCTTTCTCGCGACCATTGAGCATGATAAATAGACTGACGATAGGTGAAATCGATGGGGAGTGTTAACCTATGCAGAATTCTCTCGCCGTGGGAAACTGCGAAGGATTATTGAACAATTCTAGTTCATCAAAACCCTAAACTCTGTTGGTTCACTATTCCGCAACACGATCCGCTGCCTTTCATGATCGCTTTCATAATCGAAGCTCTAGACGAAGTTGATATTGGCTCACTTGTCCATCTCTGTTCTAAACACTCAACCGCATGATACTAGAATACATCCCAAATTCCTAGGCGCGGCTTCTACATAATCTACCGCAACGCCAACTGCCCTTTTGACACCGAACAGCGGGCGAAATTCTACCAAATGTATTGTTACCAGGCGGCTCTAGCTTATGAATTCGCCTGGCTAGTGCCAACCAGGCGGATTTATAATACAGAGCCGCCCAGTGAGTCAATTCAAGACGAACTCCGCATATCGGGAAGCCCTGTCGTGATTTCTATCCTGAAGAGCCACTTGCATTCTTGTTTACGAGGGATTCGCAAATATGAGGTCGCGTTGATGATGCTGCTTAATGAATACCGGCACCACCATAACTAGAATTTCCAATGGCGTTTTCTGAAAGGTTCCACGGGCATGAACGTAGATTGTCCACACCAACAGCACTAATGTTTTTCATCTGATGGCAAGATGTTGACCAGATTGGCAATTGCGATGTTCATCGCAAACCGCTCGCCTGAGCAGTAAATGTGGTGAAAGTCAAGGCCCTGGTTGGCTGGCAGGTGCCAGGTGACCCCGTGGATAGCTCTGATATTTACGGCGTCGTGTTGGTGGAAGGAGGGTTCAAGTAACTCCTTGCTCGTGGTTACCGTATTGTCTAAGAATTATGGAAGTAAACCAGGTTCCTATTCCCCAGATTAGGATAGAACGCCAGTATGAATAATACTTCTTACGTTGGCGAGAATCGTAGCGAATCGGGGAGTGAATACTGTAACCGAAACCTGGCGTTGCTGGCGTCCCGTTAACGTCTAGGGGATAGAAATAGCCTGTAGGAGCATTTTAGGATGAAAAATGCCTGTAGCCTCTGAGGGAAAACGAAATCGTGACGATTTCTAGCGTTCGAAATCTGGCGAGATGAATCAAGCCTTGCTGGTACCGGTCAGGCCTCGAAGCGGCCCCTGGCTAATGGTTCCTCCTGGCAAGGACACTTAATTGGGTCTTTTATCCGGTACTTTCGAAATTGGCACAGCACCAGCAAAAGCACACGTACCGGTGCATTTTACTGCTTCAATGCATATGCAACCCCGATATTCTGGTAAACACAGCTTGTTGCTTCAGCGCACCAATCGAAAAATTATCTAGCCAGCACATTCTACCAGCTAATTGCATATACCTTGGTAACTGATTGTAAGAAAGGGCCCGTGGTGCCCATTTCCCATCTTTTCTGTCTCTGGTCCCTTCTCTTAGCTTTACCAGGCTACTTGCCTTTGCGCATGTAGCAGGATGCGTGCTGGAAATTTTCTGGAATAGCAGTGCGTTCATGCATCCCATTTACCGGTAGCTATGTAGATGGTGAGGCGGTATGCATTGAAGCGGTAAGATATGCGGGTACATGTGTTTTTGCTGGTGCTGTACCAATTTCGGAAGTACCGGATAAAAGACCCAATTAAGTGTCCTGGCTAGGAGGAACCATTAGCCAGGGGCCGCTTCGAGGCCTAGCGGGTACAATAATTTGTTGTGAAAAGCACTGAGGAAGTCACAGCTCCCGATGGCGGATCGCGATTACTCAGCTGGACTGACAGACATTATACTGTGTAGAAGCCTCATTCAGTTGTTTGTATGTATGCGGCTTGATGGAAGCAGGTGGAAGTGAAAACAAACTTGGTCTGCTTTGAGCTTGACCAATCATGTTAATTTGCATGTATCTTCGTCTCCTGCGAGGAGCCTCGCAAAAGTTTCTAGCGCTGACACTGAAGCAGTCCATGAGCTGCACTCATGCGAACGAAAGACACCAAGACATGATAGGAGCTTAGGCGTTACTTAGTAACAGTCAAGGCAGAAGGCAGTCAGATATTGAGGGCGATCCACACCCATGCGACCGTGCTGGAGAGACCGGTAACTAAATTTCTGTGACCTCAGGGTACGGAACTGCGTTATTGTACCTGGAGTGGAGCAGTGCAACCTCTCAGGTGCGTCAGCGGAAAAACAGCATCCCCACGTCAAGGGTACTGCATAAGGTCCCTCTTTGAACTATCAGACCTTGTTGCTGGTAGCTCTCAACCACCACAGAATCATCAAGACACAAGACAAGGGCGAAAACTGCAAGTTCACATCGAATTCGCCTTGCGCATCTGCAAATCTTGTCTTGTCGGTATTTGCCACCGTTGTCCGACTGCAACCGCGAACTTCTGACTTTGACGATCCATGAGTGGGCGACCTGCACCTCCGCCAGCACGAGGGATCTGAAGCTCTTTTGTCCGCGTTTGCGTTTTGCAGGACTGCCGCAACACGTTAGCCACCCACCAGTCATCAACTGGCCTTGCACATCCCGCATCCCGCATCCCACTTTTAAAGCTTCTTAATTTTTTCAGTCCAGTATCGTGTTCTTGAAGATTCCAAAGTCAACAGATCGATCATACAACCACGACTCACACTTTCGGCCGAGCACATCGAGCTCAAACCGACTTGATCTGATTTGACTATTCAGGGGGTATCGGAATCGCCAGGTAGTGGAGGGGAAGGTGATATTCGTACCGATGCGGCTCAGCCGCCCCCAGTCTTCATCATGGGAAAGATCACGAAGACTATACAGCCGAAACATAAAGAGAACCTGGTAAGTTCTGCAGCAAGCAGCCATCTTTCCATCATCTTGGACATGTTCTGATGACGTATTTCAACACTGATGCACTCATGAACCATTTACTCACTCACCGGCACAGACTCCTTGGCTACAGGAATTCGTACAGAGTGCGACCACGACTCCATTGCCCCTACTCCCCAAATTACTCGACTCATTCCCGACGCGATGGCCATTCCCCAGAGGGGATTTATATCACTGGATTTCTCTGCTCAATCGATTCGACCAGATACTTGAGAAATTCTGCTCCATCTACAAGCTGAACGAGGGACCTCAGACGGCAGACTTTGATTGCAATGTGCTGCTACTCTCGGCCGACAAGTCGGAAGGAGGGAAAGAACAGGAAGACCAAAACTGGGATACAGAAAAGTTGACAGAGTTGGGGTTCGCATCGGATGGCGATGGAACACTTATCGTGGCCATACTCAAATTCACGCAGATGCTACTGAAGCACTGCAGCAATCGAAGTATCTACGCTAGCAGTCCGCACTTGAACGACCTTCTCCAAAGTACCGATCTCTCCGTTGTCTGCGCAGCTTTGCAAGTAGGCGTTGAGCTTGCTGAGCGATATCAGGCTTCGGTGAAGCGTATGGGCATGTCGACTCGTTCCTTCTCGGCTGCCCTATTGTCTAACCACTACAATATCGATCTGGAGAGAGTCCAGTTGTTGGCTCAGCCCTTTGTGAAAACGTCCATCATTAAGCCCACGATCGCCGATGTCACCCCAGCGGCAAATACTGCCACCAGTCCTACTACTTCATCTCCCAATGCGACAAGTGCTACCACTTCTCCCAATGCGAATGTGGCGGCCTCGTTCCCAACCCTTCCAGCCACTTCATCCCTTGCCAAGGTCAAGGAAAAGGGGGCTAGATCCGCTGTTTCTATGTACGCGAATGATCTTTGTGCCATTGTAAAACAGACTGGATCTTCCGAGGATCCCAGCATCAATGCCAATGCTCAGTGGAACAGTTGGGCCGATGTGAGAGTCTCATACTATCCCACGGTTTTATCGTCCCCAACGATGACAACATCAACATCATCCCAGTCCTCTGATCCTGCTTCTGGTGAGCGTACGAATGCCTCCGCCACCGGCTCGTATGTCCCTTCCACCCCTACGCCTCTGCGTCGGAGCCAAACTGCCCATACGCCCCAGTCTTCACCTCGATCCGCAAGACCAGTGGCTTTTGCCGACGACAGCCCCTCGCCTTCGACTCGTCTGCAGACCACGCCGGGTGGGGCCAATGCGACTAGCGGAGAAGCTTCCTGTTCTGGTCCCAAAGTGAAGGAAATCCCACACTGGGTGGTACTGTCTCAGCCCATCTACAAGCTCCTGGAGTCGATTCCATCGGATACGTCCAATGAGACCAAGTACGAACTGCTGAATCGGCTGCGTGTGGCCAAAGCATTGACGGGCTCAACTGAATCTCGCCAGAATGCTCTCAAGGCCCGGCTCTTAGCCATTCAGAATTTGGCTTACATACACCCGGAAATCACTTTTCTGGACAAGGTCCTTAGACAGGACAGTGACGAACCGCGTCGTTTCCAACTCGTCTACCAGTTGGCTGAACTGATCCGTCCCTCGGCGGACGGAGTGTCTGATGTGCCTTTAGGCCTCCAGGCAATCGCCCTATCGCTCCTCGGCGCCATCTTGAGTTTCAGCTCCAAGACGCAGGACGTCATATCAGCTCTCAATGCCACAGTCAATCACGGCGTCTTGCTCTACGTAATTCGCAAGGCGGTTGCTGGAATGAAACAGGATGACGTTGGAGAGCAGTGGACGGATGAAGACGAGTGGCGAGACAATCTTTTTTCTTTGACCCTGCACATTACCATGAGTATGACCAACAACTCGCCACGCTCCGTCCCTGAGATCCTTTCCGCCGGCCTACTGGATATCATGGTTGACTTTTTGACCATTCGATCCACCATCGCTGAGAGGACATTCCCTACCGTGATCGGCTTTCTTGACAGTCTTGTCTACAATGTCCAGACTTCTCTCCAGTCTCTTGTTAGCGCTAACGGCCTCGAGATAATCACTGATCTCATTACGCATGAGGTCCGTCTTGCCCGAAGTCTTGCCTCGGAGGGCCGCGGAACCATACAGGCCTATCGATCTCATGTGGTTGATTACGACATCCCCTTTTACCAGCAGCAAAATCTCAAATGGCTTCTCAAATTCGTGCACCATCTCATGTCTAACGCTTTCGCCTTTGGCGGCAACACAGACCGCCTTCTGCGCAACCTAGTCGACAAATCTGCATTACTGGCGAGCATTCGGGAGATCATGGCCAACGTTGAAAGTTTTGGTTCACTTGTTTGGACCCATTCTGCGACCATCCTCAGCGACTTTCTCAACAATGACCCAGTCAGTTTTTCGGCTATCTGCGAGGCCGGCTTGGTACAAACATTTCTCACGGCCGTCACGGGACAGGAAGTATCCGTATCAGCCACGCCATCACATGGGGAAGGGGACGAGGCTGAAGGCGAGGAAGAGGATTCCGATGCCGACGATGATACATCTACATCCGCCGCTGCCCCTATTACTGACAGCGGGGAGGCATCGACAAACAATACCGCATTAGAACCAAGGGGTCCTGGCCCACTAGCACAAGGGATTCGCGCTTCCCAAGAAGCCATTACCGCTGTGCCCAACGTTTTGAATGCTATTTCCCTCAACGCTGTCGGCATGAGGATGGTTCTTTCTGTCAAGGCCTTTGACAGCTTCTTCGAAATTTTTGAAAGTGCTGAGCATGTGAGACTCATGTTTGCTGACCCCGAGATTCCTGCGAACGTCGGCGCCAACTTCGATGAGTTGGCTCGTCACCACCCTGGTCTTCGCCCCTCCATTTCTAAGGCCGTCCTTAACATGGTTATCAGATTGAATCAGTTTGGACGTAACATGGCGCAAACGCGTGGCTGGGGCTTGAGGCTCGTAATCACAGATGCAGCTGGCACTGAGATGCCTGCTAACGATGACACCCTCAACGGAAACTCCATCACCTCTCAACCCGAAGACGCGAGGACAAAGGACAAGACAGACATGGAAATGGTGGATGCCGAAGGCCAACAGACGTTGTCTTCCGGGTCTAATGGCGAAGATACGTCGGCACGCAATTCCATCACTCCCTATATCCATGCAGCCGCGACTTTCCTGTTACATTACACTGCCAATGTTTCCCTCAAGCAGTCTCTCGCTCAACTCGGCGCCATCGAGCATTTGTTGGATCTTTGCACTTCCCCATCTCTGCCCCATGATTTTGAGGATACCATGGCATCCCGCAACTTGCAGACGGTTATCTCCTCTCTTGTTGAAAACCAGCCTATAATCGGATTGCCATCACTCGTCAAACGAACTCGTGCTGCTATAGAAGAGTTACAACCCATGATCGAGACCCCCGATATGCAATCTTATTTCGGTCGATTTTTAAGTTCCGATTTGGCATGCGAAGACGGGACCAAAGAGGAGGTGCTCACCGTAATGAGGTCTGGATCGCGTATGGCCAAGGCACTATTGAATACCTCAGCTTTGATTCGCACCTTGTATCAGTGCTTCCCCTACTCGAGCAGGTCACAGACGTATACACTCCATCCTGTTAACGTTTATGACTATCACACCAGTCTGGTCCAAGCTCTTGGACCTTTGTTGCGCAGTGTCATTGCCCAAGAGATGGAGGTGGTCCGTAGCGTCCCCCAAACGTGGTCCTCTAAGAAAGAGATCGGCATCATACAAGATCCCACGAATGGTCAAATCAGTGTAGACCGCGTTGATTCTGCAAGCCCAGGAGAAGACGATGTTGGCTTCCACGATGTCTTATCCGTGGCTAGACTCCCCAAGTCCAGCGACAAGACGAATGGCGCCTCCAAAGCCGAACAAACATCGCCTCGATATCGTAACTACCAAATTCTCAGGGTACTACTTCACTCATTGATGCCGGCGACGTTCCCGCTTCTCCAGACTCTAGGCAAAGCATTACTTCCACGACGTACAGAACGGGATGCCTACTCAAGATCTCAACATATCAAATTGGCGTATACTGTTGCGGGAACGATCCTCAACCAGCTCGGCCAATCAGATAAGAGAGAAACCGCACATGTGAATTATGCTATTCTCATGCTCCATACGGTCCACGAGATGCTGGTGGATCGTAAGCCTGAAGCTCGACATTCAGAGCGCACGCCCACCCAAGTCATTGCACCAGTTCTGATCGCTTTTAAGCAGCAAGGTGGATTTGACAGGCTAAACCAGATGCTGCGTAGTTTTGCGGATGAAATCTGTACTGAACGAGCCGAGAGCGAAGACTCTTCTGTCTCTCGTCTGGCCATGATTGCTATGAAAAAGATTCTAGAACTATATGCCATGGTAGTCAATGGAAAGGTTATCACCGACTCCGTCTCTCCGTACAATATTCTCGGCCGCGATACGGGTCGGCGTTTGACTGAACTCTATGTTCCCACTCTCGTCGTTGAGCTGCGTATGGCGATTCTTCCAGTCATGCGAGAACTTTGGCACTCTCCTCTGGTAGAGAAGGTCTCAGCGTCTATTCTATCGAAAATGGCCGAGATTCTCAAGCTCATAGCGCTTGCTGACTCGGAAGGCGGTGCTTATCGTCGCATAGACAAGTCCCACCCACCCGAGTTATTGAAGTTGACGCCTGCACCCTTCAACTGGGTTAATGCTTCGCCTGTCATCAGTCAGCTCACAGCATCCGAAGGCTATGGTGAAGATCTGGCACAGGAAGCAGCCTACCGGTCAAATTCATCCGCCAGTCCAGCTACGGAATATTGTAGAGCGCACAAGGCAGGTATCGCTGGAACTCGCAGCCCCATTCCTGATGAGGAATTACCCGGCAGGGCGAGCCAGACTTCGACTGATACGCCTTCTGGTCCATCTAGTGGCAGTAATGCGGAAGAGCGCATGGCCCTTGATACCTCTGGTATACTGTCTTCTGCGTTACCGATCCCCGCTAGTGCGGATCATTTCGTGCAGTCAGTCATTTCCATGGGTGAAGAACCAAGCGAGACCCATGATAGCCCTTCACTTGAAGCCCGTGAGGAAGACGTGGCCCAGCCGGGAGCGTTGCCAGATCCCAGCGCCTCCTCAATTACCACTGCTACCACTAGTACTAGCACTACTACTGCTACGGAATCCCGAACCCTCGTGCCAAAGGAGGATTTGGACGCGGAACGGGCTCACTTACGCGAGGGTCTCATCGATAGGTGTCTAGAAATTATCACGGCTCATCCTGAATCGTGTCATGAAGTAGGCGAGTTGATATCAGTGGTCGTTCTCCGACCCACAGACAAGTCTGTCGATGATAGTACGAAGGAGGAGATCGGGGATACGTTGGTCAATGCTCTCATATCTCTCACCATCGAAGAAGATTTGAAGACAAACAGCCGCAGCATCTCTGCCATCGCCCACCTCTTGTCTCTATTACTACAAGACCGCGATTTCTTCCGCTTGACTTTGGGTTCTCTACGTGACAATGTTGTTGGTTTATGCCAATTTCTTCAAGTACCTTTATCGACAACTGAGGAGCTTGCTCCCTGGATTCCATACATATTCCTGGTATTTGAGATCCTCCTTAGCGATGATGAACAACCCGGAGAGATACGATGGAACCCCCCCGTGGCCGAAGATGATGCAGTTGAGCCATTCCAGTGGCCCGTGAAAGATCGCATCGTGAAGGATGAGGATCGGCAAAACCTTCTGAGAGCCATCCTCGAAATCCTCCCTCGTGTCGGCAAAGAGCAGTCTTTGGCTGTTTCCGTTCTGCGTATCTTAGTCATCCTGACGCGCGATCGGGACACTGCCAAAACTGTTGGCGAGAAAAAGAACCTTCAAAGACTGTTCGTCATGACCAAGCAACTGTCTGGCCTTGGATCTGTACGGCTCGGCGAAAACCGTATCTCCACCTATGTTCTCAACATTCTCCGTCATATCGTCGAAGATGAGGAAACCATCAAGCAAATGATGCGAAGTGAGATCAGGACAGCTCTCGAGAACCAGCGCACATCGCGCACAATGGACGTACCCAGCTATCTCCGGCAGTTTTCTCATGTTGCCTTGCGAGACCCCAGGCTGTTCGTCGAAGTCTCAAACGACATGGTAAGGCTTACTCAGTGGACCGCGAATTCTGATATGAGCTCGCAAAAGCTACAGATCGCACTCAAGGAGCCGAAACAAACAGCGCCCAAGGATGATGTCGCACCAGCCCTCCAGGGAACAGAAGACCTGTCCATCCAAGACGTCATCCCCACAACGGAGAGCGCGGATAGCAAGATGACTGACGTGCAGAAGACCGCTTCTCAAGAATCCAAACGCCCGATCCTGGAGAACCCGGATGGTGTTATCGACTTCTTGCTCAGTGAACTTTCCATCTACAAAGAAGTGGACGACAGAGACCCACAGGCCCCCCCCGTATCTGATAACACGGATTCGAAGGACACAAGTACGCCAGGATCCTCGGCTACTGGCGTATCAGCCGAGCTCTCTGATAGTAAACCATCGGAAAACAAGGACAAGAAGCTAAAAGCGGTGTTCAAGGCGACTGAACACCCCATCTTCATTTACCGATGTTTCATCCTGCGCTGCCTTAGTGAACTTCTCCAGAGTTACAACCGAACCAAGATGGAGTTCATCAATTTCAAGAAGAAGGCTCACGTCCAAAGCAACACGTCTAACACGACAGTCAGACCTAGAACATCAATTCTGAACTACCTTCTCACCGAACTTCTGCCTTCCAACCACGGCCTGGATGTGAGCCCGGAGACTTCTATCGCTAACAAAAAGAAGCAGGCCACGGCTATGGTTACGCAATCGGTTCTGGTGGCTCTTGTCAGCAAGACGAGCGAGACGCCCGTAGACCGCAATCAAGATAAGTATGACTACGGGGAAGAACCGGATTTACTGTTTGTTCGGAGACATGTTCTGGACGTGATGCTGAAGGCGTACGTTGCGGCCTCGAGTTCCAACGAGCCGTTCGAGTTTCGGTACAGCAGAATGCTTGCTCTCAGTGAGCTGATGCAGAGCATGCTGGGCGATAAAGACAGAGAAATGCACACCACCCGAGCCCACGCAGACTTGTCGCCTGAGCGATCTCAAGCTCAGATGCGTCGGCTCATGTATGAGAAGGGATACCTTTCCGCCTTGACCACGTCTATCGCCGACATTGATCTGGCCTACCCGTCGGTCCGGAAAACCATCAAACACATTCTTCGTGTTTTACGCATCATCACAAGCACCGCGATCCAATTAAGCCAATCGAATATTCTCCCGGACGCGGCCACCCTTGAAAGCGTGGAAGATGATATCACCTCCGCGACATCCATATCAGACCTCGAAGACGACCGTGAAGAGACTCCTGATCTTTATCGAAACTCCGCCCTCGGCATCCTTGAGCCTGGCCGAGACATGGAAGAAGACTACTCGGAGGGATCCGGAGAAGGTAAGTTTCATTCTGCTCAAGGTCGACGCTGGGCTTTGGTACTGACCAAGTGTTGTAGATGACGAGATGTACGATGAAGAATACGGTGAAGAGATGGATTACGAAGAGGAGTACTCGGTTGACGCCGAGGAAAACATGAGTGATGAAGAAGAGGAGGTAGGAAACATGGCTGACATGGCTGATATGGCTGCCATGGCCGGAGTCGATCCAAGTCTCGAAATCACTATGGAAGATGAAGAAGATGAGGATGATGAAGACGAAGACGATGTGATGGATGGCGAACAAATAGGCAGCGACGATGAAGACGATGACTTGGGCATCGATGTTATGGATGAAGAAGATCGAGTCGAGATTGAGATGGATGACAACGGTCCCGACGACGGATCTGGCTGGGGCAGTGTGGTTGACGACGAAGAAGGAGACGATGAAGAGGAGAATGACGAGGACGATGATATTGATTATGAAGCAGAAGCACAAGACCGGGACGAGGCTCAAGTTCATGGTCATGGTCACGTTCACCCGCTCGGCGAGATTGAGTTTGAAGGTCTCGGCCCCCAGGCGGGCGATGACGAGGAGTACGACGCAGTTGAAAATCTTCACAGTCACAATGGACCTTTTGTAGAGGAAGTTGATGATGAAGACGGCAAGTCCTCCTGTCCCATTCGGTTAGGTTCCACCATCCAAAACTAACGAGGTATTTTAGAAGACGAAGACGATGAGGAGGATCCTGAGGCTCTACAAGATTTCGACTTTGACCATTTCCTGAGAGGTAAGCCATGCCTTTGCCAGATATTTGCATCCCAGGCATAACTGACGCCTCGCAGAAGAACATGCTCTAGAAGGAATACCGGCTCCCAACCCGGCCCTCCCCAATATCCCGCCGATGGGTTGGGACACCCTAGTCGTTGATAACGCAGGTGCTGTATTTGGAGGTGGACCACACCGACACCGACATGGTATTTATCATCAAGCCTTTTCACAATTCGCTGGGGGGCTTTCATGGCTTACCTATTGTATTGCCTGACATTCATAATATTGACTTTTCTCTTTAGACGTAAGGCATCTGATGCGAACTAGCCGGCTCGAAAGGCCGACAGCGGACGATGACGGAGTCAACCCTCTTTTACGCCGAGGCAGTCATCCTGAAACTGGCAGAGACTCTTCCTCTCGTTCCCATCCCAATTCCGGCTTGCTTAGACTCCTCAGCGCGGGGCACGTTATCGGCGGTGCCGGGCATGGAGAAAGTCCCTTGTCTATTCTCAGTGATCTTATTACCAATCTGCCCTCCACACTTGGTCGCCCTGGACATTCTCTCCATTTCCAAATCACACATCAAGGTGCTCCAGGGGAAATCCACGAACTCTCACTCCCCATACCCCACCATATTCATGGTGGGCGCGAAGCAACTTCCGATGCTCGTCGTGAAACCTTTCTGGAGCCGAGCCAAGCCGCAGCTTTTCACGTTGAATCTACCGTTAACAGATGGGCCGAGGAGACCAAGATGATCTTCGGTACTAGCCATGCAGATAAGGCTATCCGTCTCACAAGTGCCATCCTTGCGCAGATCGTACCTCCTGCTATTCAGCGTGAGAAAGAACGCAAGGCAGAAGAGGCGGAGATAAAGCGGAGGCAGGAAGAAGAGCGCAAAGCTCAGGAGGATGAGGAGCGCAAGGCCAGGGAAGCCAAAGAAGCCGAAGAAAAAGCTGCCCAGGCGAAGAGGGAGGCCGAAGAACGTGAGCGGCTTGATGCAGAGGCTGCCGCTGCTTTGGCTCAATCTGAAGAGCGCGGCACTGAGAATGACCAGAACCAAGGCGATGAGGATGATGGAGATGACGACGACGCTATGGAGGGCGTTGAAACTTCCAACGATCCGGTTTCAGACGAGGCTCAGGCGTCGACAGCCAACCAACCGCGTGTTCTTACCACTATTAGGGGCGAACGGGTAGACGTGACCGAGCTGGGGATTGATCCAGATTACCTTGAGGCACTACCCGAGGAATTCCGCGAGGAGGTCATCGCGCAAACCATTAGCCAGCGACGTTCTGCCGCCCGGGAAGCCAGGGAATCCAGGGATGCCTCTGAGCACGGTGAACAGGCCAGAACTGAAGTGTTCCAAGAATTTCTCGAAGCGCTACCTGAGGAGCTTCGCGCTGAGATTGAACAGCAGGAGCGAATCGAGCAACGTCGTAGGGAAAGAGAGGAAGGTCGCCGACAAGATGTAGCGGCTGGTCAGTCTGCTGGCGCCCAAGACATGGATACTGCTAGCATTCTCATGACCTTTCCCCCAGAGTTGCGTTCGCAGGTTCTTATGGATCAAGGTGCCGACATTATGGACGTCTTACCCCCGGAAATGGCCGCCGAAGCACGACGCCATCTCCGCGCGCACCAACCCGTCCCGGCTCGCGAACGAAACCCTCCTAGTGGGAGTCGAGTCCAAGCGGATCAGCCGGCAGCCGGCGCTGGAGATACTAGCAATAAACCCCAAAGGAAGACGGTCGTCCAAATGTTGGACAAGTCTGGTGTGGCAACTTTACTCCGCCTGATGTTCATTAATGTGAAGGGCGGGTCATTAGAGAATTCGCTCCGGCACGTTTTCAAGGATGTCTGCCAGAACAAGCAGACGCGCCTGGAGGTAATCAGTACGCTGCTGCAAATTCTACAGGACGGCACCACGGATATCGATGCTGTTGAGCGCAGCTTTGCTCATCTATCTATCAAAGCCAAGCCTCCCAAAGAAAAGGACAGCAAGAATCCCCCGACCCTTAAGCGCGCGTCTACCGGCATCGCTGCTCAGACTCCTTTCCAGGCTACTTCTGAGACCTCTCCAGTCCTCATCGTCCAACAGTGCCTAGATCTGCTCTGCTTCCTTGCCGAGCAGGACGTTCACGTTGCTCCCATCTTCCTGACCGAACAAGAGACAGTGGGTGCTGGGCTCAAGCGTGCTCTCAGTAAGAAAGGCAAAGGCAAGGACTTGAGGGCTCACAAATACGCTATCAATTGTTTGTTGGCTTTGCTTGATCGCGATCTAGTCATGGAAAGCTCCGCGATCATGGATAGTCTTTCTCTAGTCTTGAGTAAGGTTACCCTACCGCTTCTTGCGTATGATCGCAAGTTGAAGGAGTTGACAGAGGCTTCTAAGGCTCTTGATGAAAAGATTGAAGGACTGGCGGAGAACAAAACTGACGCGGAGACCTCGGAATTCGCGAAACCCGCTGATCTGAGCGCTTCCGACAGCAAGACTGATGCGACAACCCCTGGCGAAAGTGCAGCTCCTGACACGGGTGACAACAAGGAGAAGGACAAGGCGGAGCCGGTTGAATCGTCCCTAGCCAAGTTGCAAGAGGAGAGGCAGCAATTGTCTAAGCGGATCAAGGCTCATCCGAGTCCCACGATCCCTATGCACAACCTCAACCTCATTATCAACATCTTCGTGGCCCGTGAATGCAGCTCCAAGACGTTCAAAGAAACTCTCTCGGCTATTAAGAACTTGTCGGTTATACCTGGCGCCATGGATACTTTCGGTAAGGAGCTGGCCATTCAGGCCAGTAATCTCAGTCAGAACATCAAGGTACACCTCGATCAGCTGCTTCCCCACATCGAAAAGGCCTCGACTGGGACCGAAATCCAAGGCGTCGCGCTCGCCAAGTTCTCGCCAGGTGCGGCAGATCAGAACAAGCTGCTCCGGGTCTTAACGGCGCTTGACCATCTGTTCGCGCAGAAGAAGCCGGAGTCCGCCGATAACCAGGAACTCAGCAACGAGACCAAGAAGCAGGATTTGCTGGCCACGCTTTATCATAATGTGACGTTCAAGGCGTTGTGGGACCAGCTCAGCGCCTGTCTTTCGGCCATCCGCAAACGGGAGAGTCTTTTGAACGTCGCCACTATCTTGCTGCCTCTGATTGAGGCTTTGATGGTAGTTTGCAAAGACACGGCTACTGCCCAAGCCGCCGTATCCCAGACAACGGCTAAAGACATGCTGCTATCGAGCCCACAGCCAGAATCGCCCATGGCCAACCTGTTCTTCACGTTTACAGAGGAGCACCGACGCATTCTCAACGAACTGGTCCGGAACAATCCTTCGCTAATGAAGGGCACGTTCTCACATCTTGTCAAGAATCCTAAGGTCCTTGAATTTGACAACAAGCGAAACTACTTCAACCGCAGTGTCCACAACAGAAGTCAAATGCCTTCCGGCCGAAGCTATGGCACGCTGCAGTTGTCAGTGCGTCGTGATCAAGTTTTCCATGATTCTTTCAAGTCACTTTATTTCAAGTCAGGCGACGAGATGAAGTTTGGAAAGCTCAACATTCGATTCCATGGAGAGGAGGGCGTGGACGCTGGTGGTGTCACCCGGGAGTGGTTCCAGGTACTTGCCCGGCAGATGTTTAATCCCGACTACGCTCTCTTTGTACCTGTTTCCAGCGATCGGACTACGTTCCATCCGAACAAGCTCAGCGGAGTCAATGAGGAGCATCTCATGTTCTTCAAATTCATTGGGCGAATCATCGGCAAGGCCCTCTATGAGAATCGGGTCCTGGACTGTTTCTTCAGTCGAGCCGTTTACAAACGCATCCTAGGCAAGGCTGTTTCGGTCAAGGATATGGAATCTTTCGACCCTGACTATTACAAGTCTCTTGTCTGGATGCTGGAGAATGATATCACGGACATCATCACAGAGTCGTTCGCGGTTGAGGATGATGAGTTCGGTGTGACCAAGGTGGCCGATCTTTGCGAGAACGGTCGTAACATTCCCGTGACCGAGGATAACAAGCAGGATTACGTCAGTCTTGTGGTGGAGCACAAGCTACTCAAGTCCGTCAAGGAACAGATGGAGCACTTCTTGAAAGGTATGTTATTTTCTCCACTAGAGTATTGGGAAATCGTGATGTAGCTGCGAATGCTGACAACTAGTAAGGTTTCCACGACATCATACCCGCTGAACTGATCTCTATTTTCAACGAGCAGGAGCTGGAGCTCCTGATCTCTGGTCTTCCCGAAATTGACGTGGATGATTGGAAGAGCAACACAGAGTATCAGAACTACACGCCTTCAAGTCAACAAATCCAATGGTTCTGGCGAGCGGTTCGCTCGTTCGACAAGGAGGAGCGTGCCAAGCTGTTGCAATTCGTTACGGGAACCAGCAAGGTTCCCCTCAACGGCTTCAAGGAGCTCGAGGGTATGAACGGAGTGAATCGGTTCAATATACATCGCGATTATGGCAACAAGGAGCGTCTCCCCAGCTCGCATACATGCTTCAACCGTAAGTGAAATCTCCAAACTACCCCTACCTAGAAGAAATGGCAGAAGACTGATATAATCATGACAGAACTGGATCTTCCCGAGTATGAAAGTTACGAAATTCTCAGACAACAGCTTCTTAAGGCGATCACCGCCGGAAGCAATTACTTCGGGTTCGCATAAATCTTCATGACGGCACGACATGACATAATACGAAAGGGGTCAATTTATGTTTTCACAGGAAGGCGCGAAGGTTGGTAGCATAACCAGGGCGAAAAAGGTGCATGGGACGTTTTAAAGGGTATCCTACCACGTCAAATTGAGAGTGAAGGGGTGAAGGCAAGGCAAGGCAAGGCAAGGGATAGAACATAACCTAATAGGGGTCTGCGTGGATGATGACGGTGGAAACAAGACAACCGCTCCCCTGAGAGATTCGGCAGGCTGGCGGAGTGCAGGCCAAAGGTGTTGTCGTTGTTTCGGGGGTGGGGAAGTCATTGCTTGGGACTGGCTAGGCCCACATTACATAATTACCTCGCTTGTAGATTAGTGCAGCACGATTCGACAGTGGTTACGGCTTGCTCGATTCAAATAGAAACGTAGGTACTTTAGGCATCGCGATGCAGTGCATATGTTTTATGAGGGACCGATACATGGTACGTTTGCATGTGAATTCTTATTCTTCCCCCGAAATTCAGGGGGATTGAGAAAATACGGCAGGTGCTGAACCGTTTTGTGGGATGAGGATACCGTACCGGTACAGTGACCCAACAAAAAAAAACGAGCAAATGAGGTTTTCATACCAAAACGCCCGATTTCAAGGCCAGAAAATTGATAGGCGACCACAACCATTGCAAGAAGATATATATGTAGACTTATCTCGAATCACTCGAGATTGAACATATCTGAGTTTTGCTCGATTTAAATCAATACAGCGGAGCCAAATCTAAATTAAAAAAAAGGCGAAGGATGAAAGATGACCCCACCAAAAGGTTAGATGTAAGGACTGCACGGGTTTCCCTTGACACCGTGATAAGCGCGATAAACCCCACCATGCAACAAGGGGACCTCTCAGACTTCTGCATGGGAAATTCTTATTCTGACTGGCGCGCATAGCTCCTTGTTCAATTCGTTGCTCGAGCTTTCGAAATCTGACCGTCGTCATCTTGCACTTCCCTTATAAGAAGAAATCATCTTTCCCTACCGGTTGGCTGAAGAAATATAAAGCGACATGTGAAGAAATCCGACCGTTTTGCATCACCAACTACTTATTTCTCTCGATCCATCTATCTATCGAGTAACAATCAATTGTTACGAGACGAGAGAAGAAGATAACAGAAAGAAAGGAAGGAATGTCAAGGTGTGTGAGACGTGGCAGGGCATAAAGGAGGGAGAGGAAGAAGGGAGATCACAACAGACATCAAGAAGGAAGCGAAGAGTAGCCGATATTCATTGATTGATTCAATTCGTTCAATTTGTTCAAAATGGGAGACATGGCGAATGAGATCAAGCTGCTCTCTGGCAGCAGCCACCAGACCCTAGCCAAGAACGTAGCGGACCGGCTGGGGATCGAAATCGCCAAGACGATGTCGCTCAACTACTCGAACCAAGAAACATCAGTGACGATCGGGGAGAGCGTGCGCGACGAGGACGTGTTCATCCTGCAGTCGACCATGCCCAACAACATTAACGACGGGCTCATGGAGCTGCTGATTATGATCCACGCCTGTCGGACGGCCAGCGCCCGCCGCATCACCGCCGTCATCCCCAACTTCCCCTATGCCCGTCAGGACAAGAAGGACAAGAGCCGAGCTCCGATCAGCGCCAAGCTCATCGCCAATATGCTGCAGACGGCGGGCTGCAATCATGTCATTACTATGGATCTGCATGCTTCTCAGATCCAGGGGTTTTTCAATGTGCCCGTGGATAATTTGTATGCTGAGCCGAGCGTTTTGAGGTGGATTCGGGAGAATGCCGGTGGGGAGGATACAGTGATTGTGAGCCCAGATGCGGGCGGTGCCAAACGGTATGTGTGTACTTTTTTCTTTAAATTTTTTTTTTCTCTCTGAGAAAGTGTCAACTTCACACCCATATCAATCCACATCAAACCCATATTAACCCCAAGATCCAACCCCCTCCTTCTTCCTCTTCACAGAGCAACATCAATCGCAGATCGACTTGACCGAGGCTTCGCACTGATCCACAAGGAGCGCCCGCGACCCAACGAGGTCGGCCGCATGGTCCTGGTCGGTGACGTGACGGATAAAGTAGCTATTCTAGTCGACGACATGGCCGACACTTGCGGCACGCTCTGCAAAGCAGCCCAGACGGTGAAAGACCATGGTGCCCGCGAGGTTCTGGCTATCGTCACTCACGGCATCCTCTCAGGCGACGCCATCGACAACCTCAACCGCAGTGTCCTGAGCCGTGTTGTCGTCACCAATACTGTGCCCCTAGGTGACAAGGACGTGCGCTGCAAGAAGCTCTGCGTCATCGATGTGAGCCCGACTGTTGCCGAGGCAATCCGTCGTACGCATAATGGGGAGAGTGTTAGTTTCTTGTTCACCCATGCACCAGTGTGATGGTTCGATGGTTCGATGGAATCGGTTGTATTTCCATAGTTTTGGTTTTTTTTCCTTCCCCTTTCTTCATTCTATCATTATTCATCATTCAATCATGGCGGTTTTTTCACCGCGTCGCATGCTCAGAGAGGTACAGGTGTTGCTGGAAATAGCGGTTAGGAAAAGCGTGAGTTTCCTAAGTTTCAAGTGTGCACGTATGGTTCTACATGTGGCATGTTGTGCCATGGCTCGCGCCATGCTATCTCGCAATTGGGCGGCGTTTTCTGGTCTTTATGGAGGAGGGTGTGATCATACCTGATGGCATGCTGTATTCGAATTCTATGGAAATTGGGAGTTTACTGCATTGCCAGCTTCGCTTTGGGGGTAGTATCAGCGGTATTAGAAATATCGAGAGACTTGGCCAGATGTATAATGCCCCGGCGTAGCCTATTCTCTCAACCATGATCCGACGCCAATACACCAAATCTATTAGTGCAGTGACGTCTTATCACTGTCAACGGAAGGATGCAGGGCGCATGTCCCTTAACTGTGCCACGTTCATCACGTTCATCTCCTAAGATTTCACTCACGACCCACTTGATATTCGAAAGGCCTCGCTCAACATCACTTAAAGGGCTCTTTATGAAGCAAAGCATGTCACAGAAATCATGATAGCGCATAACCACGGTCGTGGTGGGTATATGGTGAAAAAGCAGCCCCCCAAAAAGGGTGCGACCTTAGTGAAATTGAAATAAATGCTGGAATGTAAGTTAATCCTCCGTGCCAATGACTTTCCACATTGGCCGTCCAATGCCCATCCCGGCTTCTGTACCGATAATCGCCATCTAACCAGTCCCACCGAGAGACTCATCTCACATAATTCCGTAAACTTGTCGTTTTCGAGTTTGCTCCTGGCCGCTCGTGCTGTAGGCTCTAGCCTCGGCCCTGGCGGCCGTCTTCCCTGGTGGTGAATCGATTACTTGGAGGAGGTACTGTTGCTCGGGGGCATCATGGCCGGCTTGCAGATACCACCAATATCGTTGGTGTAAGCGAAGCTGTTCATCTCGACATCCATCTTGTGGACCTTCCACCTGTTGTCTTCGCAGCACATGCTCAGCAACGAGATGCCCCGGACCTGCTGCGTGCCGTTGTTAGGGTGTTGGTGCCAGACGAGGGTGGCCGTGTCGTCGCCATAGGAGGCTTTCCCGATATGCATGGGGAACAGCCGGTGGTTCTTGCTCAGGATGGTCTGGATGGCTATGAACAGATCACGGTTCTTGAACAAGGGCTCGCTCAGGGGTTGAATCCCGTAGACGCTGTTCACCGACTCCGACACGTCTGTGAAGTCCTTGGCCAGGAAGTTCTCGGCGGTGCTCTTGTCGAAGCTCGGGCCCATCACCCGCGCCAGGGTGAGCTTGATGTACTCCAGGTTGTCCTGGTTCAACACCGAGTTCTCATCCTCGCAGTAGTAGTCCGGGCCGGCTGTTTTGTAGGCCAGGGCCGTCGTGGCGAGGCTAAGGATAGTGGCGAAACGCATTTTTGTTGGTTGGTGAGGAATTTGGTTGGAAAATCCGGAGGGGATAGTTGTACTGGTGGAGGGCTTTGGATGCGTATGTTTGTTTGCTTTAAAAGAGCGACGTTGGGGTTGTTCCAAAAAGTGACTGTAAGCTGGAGTGGATGGCTGCGATGAAGAGGAAAGAAAACGGAAAACGAAAAAGTTAATATTCTCCATCTTTATACTTGTCGAGGACAATGTCGTGGTCGATATCTGCCTGGCACTGGAAGTGTTCGAAAGTGCCCTTACCTCCAAGAATGCCCGGTCAGACTGTGTAAGGCCTGCAACCCCCAGGGTATAGCTAAGATGTCGTCTTACCTTGCATTGAAGTGTAGTAAGGGTCAAGATTCAACTCCTCTGGAAACCAGGATCATATATTGCGATCAACTTTTATCGTGATATTGCCAAAGCTATTCCTCCGTCGGCTTTGTGGTTCCGTAGAGAATGTAATTCGAAGAAAATCCATAAGGTGTGAAAACGGGTTTGCCCGTTCTGCCTTCCTTCGGAATCACCATCCTTTGGGATTCTGATTTGTGTTCGAGGATGTATAAGGCTCTGATACCTGTTCACCGAGCAAGTCTTACCAAGAGAATGGAACCTATACGCACTCATCCTACGCTTTCGACTGAGAAATCACTGGCACTGGAAATGAGTATCACAAAATCAATGGCATGTTCCCGAGCCAAGACTCTTGGAGTGGAGGCTTTCTGAGATCACCTTGTTTGATCTCCGCTACCTGTGGAAGTATCTTCGTCTCTTGGCGAAAGATTTGTGCCATGGAGCCCAGTATGTCCTTGCGAAGATCCAGACCGACAACTGCGATTCATTTTTTAGGGGGGATAGATGGATCGTGATTCCGAAGATACCGGGATCAGTATGCTTACGTATGAAGACAGGTTCGACAGCAGGGCGTTGCCTTGACAGAGAGGGACATGGGGCTGCAGGCAGGCGAGATTCCACTCTATCTGACGCGATGTTTCTTTATGACCATGCTCTGTGTTTCGCGGGGGCCGTTGAACAGGGTGCCCTGTCATTACCGGTTATGACAGGGGCTCGGCCTTTGCAAGGGAGTCATCGGTAGGCATCGAATTTCTTAGGGCTTGGAAACAGTCAGAAGTAACTGGGTTGGTGATCTTCTGGTCAACGAACCGGAAAGAACGCTTGTCATGACAACGTCCATGGTCTATCCGAAGGATCTCCAGCCGAGCACCTACACTGCGAGTAGATAATCGCGGTGTCGATGATGTGTCGGTCATTGTGCCGTCCCGTGGTTAATGGGCAATATGGCCTTTCCAGCAACATTATGAAGACATCATTGTGGACTGTGAAAATGCTTCCGTTATGACCAGTCTGCAGCCCTTACGTGCGAAGAACCTTGGGAGCCATCCAATTTACAACCCTTGTACGCACGTCTGGCGTAGCCGAACCCTCGGTCCAAGATCTTCAGTCTGAGCACTGACATCAAAACCGTCCATGTGCAAAGACGCACGGAAATTCAAGAAGAGGAAAAAACGGTTATGTCACATGACTCAACAACCACAAGGTCTAGACTATTGATTTTGAGCTTCCCAGTTTCTCAGATTTGGTGTTCGTCTAATATGTATAGTAAGCGCAACTATATAAAATCGTAACACCAAGCTCTCTTCTACTTGAGACGCCTCATTTCCAAACTTGCCAGATGGTGGAGCTGGTAGATCCTTCATACAGTGCTACTATGTCTTCCATGAAACATGTTGCTTACAGCTGACAACTGACGGGAACGGGATTGAAGTCCGGACGCACGTCTCACGCAAGGACCATAGCTAATACTGTGCAGCTTCTCGTTTTTATTTTCCATTCTGCGAGGCTTCCAACATTTCAACAGGAGTGATCAACAAAGAGATGGAGGATCGGAAAGAAGATGGCAAGCGGGAAGAGGATTATCAGAATGTTACGGTAATCTCAGAATATGCGGCACGTCGAATCCATTAATGAGTTGTTATGCTCTCATTACCTAGAAGGTAGGGTATAGCAGGATGGAGGAGGAATTCCTTGCGTAGTCCCTGGTTCAATAAACGGTACTCAAAATCAGTCACGTATTTTTAGAAGTCAAGTACCATGCTCATTACCATGATCATGAAGTTGATTTCAGCCCTTGCAAGTTGCAAGGCACTTTCTGTCCTTCGGGCTCGTACTACCGAGTATGCTTAACAAGGCGGTCTTAGATCTCCCATGCTATAGCTAAAATAGCCGCTAGGGTCTATCCCCCATCCTCCCCACGCCTGCCTTCATACCCTCGGATGCTCCCATTTTCCTTCTCTTCAAGCGACCATATGCCTTGCCACCGAAGACTACAACAATGCATGTCATTTTGATGGCATTGCCCGGCTAAGCCACCCAAATGCGCCAGGAGGAAAGGCTAATCACTGGACTAACAACAAAGAAAACACTTTACTTGCGCATGGAGGAAGCACGACGCTTGCGAGCGTCGGCCTTGAGGGCGCGAGCCTCAGACACACGCTTGGCGAGGAGAGCGGCATATTCGGACTGCCCAAAGTGTCAGGAGGAGGTTGATAGTAGAAAGAGCGTTTGAGACTAAAACTTACAGCTTCATCCTTGACCTTCTCAGCCTGGCGGCGCTTAAGTGCGACGCGGTGGCGCTTGTGTTGCAGACGTTGAGGAGTGACCAGACGCTGAATCTTGGGAGCCTTGGTGTAAGGCTTCTTGCCCTCGCCCTTGGGCTGGATTTCGCGACGGATAACATATTTACGGACCTAGTAGAAGCAGGTAAGATTACCTTTGAGTCAGTTGACATATTCTTCCTTCTTGTATCTTATATCTCATCATAATTATGATGGCATGAACATGAAGCATCTTTTGTAGTTCGTTTCGTTTGGTCTTGTTTTTTTGTAACTCAGACTCTACCACGGTGGTGTTGGCACGGATGAGAGGATTTGATATATCATAATAATCACAATCTCTACTCATCCGGCAGCAATAACGACCGGGCAGGCGAAGACGAATGCAAAAGAGCCAGTGCCTGACGGGGCGGGAACTCTTCTTACATCGTCCTCCTTGCTGAGGCTGAAAAAGCGACGAATCTTGGTGGCGCGCTTGGGGCCCAGACGCTTGGGGTGCACCACGTCGGTCAGGCCTGGAATGTCTTGCTCGCCCTGCTTGACGATGGATAGGGCCAGGACCGACAGGTCCATTCCGACGATGCAACCTCGCACTGACTTGCGTTTACGCTCACCCGTACGACGGGGTCGGTAGCATGAGTGGCCCTCGGCCAGGAGGAGCCGCACACGCGTCGGGTGCATCACTCCCTGCTTCATTGGGAAACCTTGCTTGTCGTTGCCACCAGTGATGCGGAAGATGTAGCCTTTAAACTCATCGCCAAGGTTGTCGCCCGGGACTTCAGCGCCCATCTGTGATGGTGAGAACAACAATGTGTCAGCCAACCATGCCTTAGCTAGAATGCTGAGTTATCTCCATCGATATTTTCACCCACCCGCTTCTCCATGAAGTCGCGGAGCTTGCGCTCATCTTCAATATCAATCAACTTTTGGCTGCCATTGGCAGGGTATGAAACGTTCAACTTCATCGTGGATGTCGACGGAGTAGTGCCTGCTCGTTAGTCGGGGGTCGGGGTGATGTTCGACAAATTTCGTTGCTGATGCACGACGATGGTGGAAGTTTTCGTAGGCAATTTTGAAAATTGAGCTTTGCAGTCGAAACTTGTGTGGCCGCTGTGTGGGGACCGAGCTGAGCTACTGTGTAGGAGATATGTCCAATGCGTTTATCGGAATTGGTGGGGCGGTGGGTACGTACCATTTTGGTTGCACTCACTGACAGAGAGATAATCTCGTCAACTTGAGAATCTATCTCAACCACTCAGACCACATCTCTCGCAGACTATCAAATATCCGCTTCCAACCCCATGAGAGTAGAGTTCGACAAGCTGCTCTGTCATGAAGTACTTCTCCTAAGAGCGCTGCCTTCTCGGGCATAATTTGCTTCAACCTGAATATAACGCGTTCAAGTTTCAAGAATACAATTGCAAGGGAGAAACCCGAAGACTACGAGTTCTATTCATTCACTGATCTCACGCCTCCATTCCATCATGGCCACCTCCGTCAACCTCCATCCCAAATCCTCAAGCCCCTCAAAACCCACATTCAGCAACCCACTACCCCCGCTCGTCCAAACACCAGCCGGCTTAGCCCTCCTCGAGCTCCAAGGAACCATCAACCTGCCCGAGCATGAACCAGAAAGTCAGGAAACCCCTAGGATTGGGATCGGGCGCCTCACCTTCCCGGACTACAACCCTGACGCCCTGGATCCGACCAGCACTAAGTGGATGAAACGCGTGCATATGTACGTAGGTCAACATCAGCGGCTGACAGGCGAGGTCAAGAAACTGCCCACTGCTCTTGCGGTTGTTCGGAAGAGGGGGACTCAAGCTGATGGGGGCGATGGGAGTGTCGCTGCGGAAAACGGAGAGGAGCAGAAGGTGAAAACAGAGGATTTGGAGGTTGTGGATATCGTGAAGCACAAGCTCACTTTTTCGTCACGACCGGAGCCGGTGGGAAACACATGAAGAGATTCAATTTGAGACGAGTATCAAAAGACAGCTCTGCATCTTGCTACACTGAGCTCTCCTCCGGTTCACCGAAGTCTCAGACAACCTGATCACCAGTGAAATAAACAGCAAAAGAGGAGGCGCATATCAACGCGGATCTTGCACTTGAGACCTGGATCGCACTACTCTGTCAATGGGACCATGCCGATCCTGGAGCCATGGGACAACGAGGCTTTCGCCCAGAAACCGTCACGTTGGATTCAATTCAATGTTTCCGCCAACTTTGATATCAATTCTGTACCGTCTCGCTCCTGCCTGCGGTGCGCGATGGAAACCCGAGGTGAGCACCGAACTATAACGTAGAGCGCGACAGCTTCTCCACTAGGATTAGCATATGTGGTGATTACAACATGAGCCCGGCCTTTTCCAGTATCTCCAGCTAGGCTTTTACATGGGCTCTGCTCTCCCAAACAGAAGATGGGTTTCCGGGAAAGAGAAGGTTCAAAACAAACTTGCCAAGACGTTTGACGAAACTATGCGAAAGGTCAGGTCGGAACTAACCATATTTTGTGGACCGGAACAAGTTAGAGTAGGAAAATACATTGATCATTGATCTTCCACAATACCATAATTCGACTCGTAGATATTGTGCCATGACTAGTTACTCATTTATTGCACCATGGATATTCAATTCATCTAAGCGTAGTGTGATAACTTAGAAATAACCAGGCATCATGGCTAGGACTTTTCCTTGCATTTTCCCTCGCTTCGACTACCTCCAACTAATCGAATGTTTTACGGAATTCCAAAGCTGTGCTTCAGGGAGAAGATTCAAGTGGCAATGAACCATCATGTACTAAATAAAGCAATTCTGGGGTCACCTAGGCTTGGAGACTTTCATCGTACACACATCCAAATATGTCATTCCCGATAAGTGAGTTAGCCTTGGAACATTCAGACACTATACCCAGGTTTTGAAAACCACCACAGTGACTCAGATACGGGAAGGGTTCTTCAAGCCATCGATATCTGGGGCGTATAAATGTGCTAGATCATGACTTCAAGATGATGGAAGATGAAATTGTGTTGCGTTACGCACATGCAAAGCGGCCTCCGCACCCTTCAGAACCCGATACAGAGCCCTTCCAGTCCGTTGAGGAAAAGTGTGGAAATATCCTCCTCTCTTTTCTATCATGGGTTGCAGCGCGTTCTCATGGATCAAGACCTAGAACACTAAGGCCGCTCTATTTACTGTGCATGCCAAACGTGCTCATGTGAAAGTCTGCATGCGATGCTTGATCTAATGGCTGATCAACAGTTGTTACTACGGCAGACAATCACAACGTATTCCGAACAAATATTACGATCCAGTTGGCGCCAGCGTCAGCAATGATGCTGGCGCTATTTCAGATCATTCGCGTATCGGTAACTCTGCTCAACTTGACCGTTTTATCCAGGAAGAGTTTATGTCTGCTATTCTGAAACCATTTCTACACCACGATCCGTAGAGCTATTAGTGAATGAACAAGAGTGCCATGACCGTTCACAATATTCCCAGGGAAGAACGGTCGGCGCCCACGATAGAACATGCATTAGGAGCACCATCCTCAACAGCTTAATCAGCATCGGGGATGTGGTCTAGTGGTATGACGTTTCCTTAGCATGGAAAAGGTTCTGGGTTCGATTCCCAGCTTCTCCAACAGAGAGAGCAACAACATCGCCTTCTTTTTGTGTCTCTTGTTGTGTGTTTTTCTTTTTTTTGGTGCGGGGATGGTGTTGCTCTTTTTTACCCTGCATCCTATCTTTGAGGGGAGTTGTGTGTTGTGCAGTTTGGATTGGTTGAGACAGTACGCCCTCCACTTGTCGACACAGCGGCTCCCACCACCAGGCAAACTCCCGTGCACTAGCGCACACATCGATTACGGTTCTGCCGATTGTAGCATTCGGTTGTTGTTTTGTTGCAGAAATGCACGTCGCCTTTGAGTGCGTGCGTGTGGGTGAAATCTTGAATGGCAAACTGTGTAGATGCTGATGCGAGGCTGCCCGGTGCAAGTTGCAATTGTGCGTGCTCCGATGACCGGAATTCCAATAACCATGTCGACCATCTTGTGAGAGGCACCCCCTGGTGAGGTATTCTGCTGGCTCAACCCCCGCAGCCGGAGGGCTTTCGCAGCTCCAAAAAAACCTCGATCTCGGCAGGGGGTGCGTCCCACCAGAGGGTCAACATGGTTCCAAGGACTCAATAGGAAAACAGGACATTTTCTACATGCAGTTCATGATTCCTTGGCCCGTGATCTCTCGTTACAGCACACGAAGCTGCAAGTGCGATGCGAATGTGCATAATGTCTCATGTGATCACAGCGCAAGGGGGAAATAAGACAGCGCGAGGGGTATTATCGGTAGGCTGATCAAGAAACAACGTCAGAAAACAGCCACATATGATTTCAGTAATTATCAGTGGATATCGTCAATATCGAATTTACTGTATGCCGCATCTAGCAACTGGTGGTCGTCTACCCCGTACCAAACCTAGATCCAGCTTGAACTGTCACTGTAGCTTACCACCTGCGATCATGGACCGGTGTTCTCTGATATTGTGACCTGCGCCCCCACCCCCACTTGTAAAGGGCTCCATGCTATGATACCCATAAGGGGTAGGGGAAGCCGGTTGTTATGCGCAACACGCAAAGTCTGGTACGGGTGGAATTTTTTTGAAGTCAGATCCCGGATACGGGGATTCGAATCGTCGCAGCCATATTTCGACCTCCGACAACGCTACCCTCAACGCAACCCTCAACGCTATTTACGAAGGCTCTTTCGACGATGGGAACGGGTGGAAAGGGGTGGGGATAGGATTTCTTCGGCGCATCCTACAAAGATAGCAAGGATGGATGACGGGTAAAAAAATTAACAAAACCAAACCCACCTCAAAAGAATGACACGAACATGAGAAACAAAAGTAAGGCGATGTTGTTGCTCTCTCTGTTGGAGAAGCTGGGAATCGAACCCAGAACCTTTTCCATGCTAAGGAAACGTCATACCACTAGACCACATCCCCTGAGTTGATTGGCCGATGGGGGCAGGCCTCTTATTGCATACTGTGTCATGAGCACCGTTCAATTTCTTCTAACCGTGTCGGACCGGAAGTGGGACGGCACGGAAGGTGGGACAACCTTCGCCTCAGTGGTCTCAAATTAGGCTCTGAACTAGCTCCGCATGAATCTAGCTAATCACATCGACGGATCTGGCGGTTACGGGTCTGCAGCCACGCAGGCAACCCGCGAGCGGGAGATCATCACTGTATTTAATTACGGCGCTGCCGGGAAATCTGTCTGCTTGGCATCTCCGCCCCGGAGATTTTTCGGAAACGTTCCGCCAGCAGCAGAGCTGCCTCTTCATGGAGATCCTCTCCGAATTCACGAGGCGGTTCACGGTGCTGGACCTTGGGCTCCGTTATGGAGATTACGAAGCTGACAGGTTTCCTCGGTATAAATGTGGCTTCATTGACATTATTGTAGCGATGAGGCGCTGGATGGTGGGGGGTCGGGGCACCCATTTTGAAACTGGTGGGTTGAAACATGCGGGCAGAATCTGCGCCGAAACGCGACATTCCAGTGACACCCACCTCGTCATGGCCATTCCAACAAGGTTTTTCGATTGCATGAAATCAACAACAACGTAAGTAAATGATTGTCAGTAAGTTCTGGTTGGGTGGAAAAAATAATACTACTGCTCTGTTAGAGAAGCATTGGTGGACTTATTTGGCGGGATACCGGTATCGGTGAGTCAAGTGGACCAAAAGGCGGCGGATGCAAAGACATCAAATATTGGTACCGGAAGTGGTGGGCAGCAAAGCGCCCCTGATTCTTCCCCTGATTCTTCCCCTGAGAGCCAATTGTACGAGGCCGCCGTGGGGATGGCGGCTGCATATCTGATACATGAATGGGAACTTGGGGAGTCGAGCACTGTACTTTCTACTGTGCAGCTACCGGCAGATCTTCTTGGCTTCGGTTAGACCCGGTGGAGAACGCCACAAAAAGTCGCTACTTGTATTCGATCAAAGCTTCATACTTCGGGGGCAAATAGTTATCGATGAAAGCAGCTGAGCTACAAGCGACCAGTACTAGATGTTCACTGATCGATTGTAACCAAACATAACTCCTGTATCCCGAGTCCGCTGTCAAAGGAATGGTCCCGTCCCGTTTCTGGCTTTCCCCAAATAGGATGGGGAGCGCTTGACCGTAGTACAAACAGGGATAGTAGTTATTGTGCCAGCGCGCCACAAGCTGTTGCCGTTGTCAGTGACTGCCAGTGGGAGGCTGTCACCAACACGACGGCTTGAATGGGTCGCTTGAAGGAGCGGACACACAAAGATTTCAACCTCTTTTTTTTTTTTTTTTTCATTCTTGCTTGAACGGCTTTTGTGTACACGAACACCTGTCCTCTCCACCCCCTGCCTGGTTCTTGTTCACAATCATGAACAGTTAGCAGCAGTTTTGCTCTGCCCGGTCTCCAGAAAACTAGGGTATCGGTTCTTTCTTTGCTCCTCACCGACGTAATACCACCCTACCTAGGTCAGCCTTATCTGGCCACCGCCCGCAACAACGAAAGCCAAGCCCATCCGCACAAGGAGACTGGAATTCGAAAGGCACGAAAGAACAAGGAGATCTACGGTCGATCGAGATCATTGAGCATATTGCACGGATTGCTCGCCGCCTCCAGCTTACCGGGCGCATTTCCGTCTACGTCTCTGCACCCTCCTGGGTGTTCAGGGATCTCAAGGATTCACCATACCGACCGCCTTATCAACAACGCTGAAGGTACTAGGCTTCACCGAAGGATTCAACACAGATTTGTCACGACGTTACGACTAACGAAGATCGAACCATTCGAGTGATTAAGGAGAATACAATTGAAGTGGATTGAAGACAAATCGGGATCGAGGTTGGATGGGATTTGGATCGCGCATCTTGGCAGTTCCAGTTGCATCACTGCACGATGGCGGAAACGATGAATGCGCAGGCAGAGGCGATGGAAAGCAAAGTGTATGAGTCGTCGCTTGCGACGGATCAGGAATCGGTATGTTTATTCTTACTTGAGATTACTTGAGGGGAAAGCCACCTTCCGTTTTGGGAGTTAGGAATGTGGCACTTTCAATACGGGGTAGGTGGCTTTTAGCGGTGGAGCTAACACCTGCACCAGGACAGCTTCGAAGACGCCGTAGACACAGGGTCGCTGCGGTCGATGTCAGCGCGTTCGCTTACGAGTCGCAGTTCTGGCATCAAGATGTCGAGACCAAATAGCAACCTCGCGCAGCAAAAGTTGCATGCTATATCCCCGGATGACGTGGAAGATGCTCTGCCCAGTCCTATCGAATCGACCGATGAGGAATCGATTATAGATGTAGACGAAAAGATGGAGGAAAATCCGGACGAAACCATAACAGAAATGGCGCCAGGAGCGGCGACAGGAACGGCGACAGAAACAGCAACAACGCCAACAAAAAATGATGTTGTCGAAGAGGTGGATCTGGATCTGGATCTGGATCTAGACCACGCTGTCAAATCTATCGAACCAGAAGCCGAACCTCTTACTGACCGTTCAGAAGCCACGTCAAAGCGGTCGTCCAACGTTTCGGAAGGCAATGCTATGGACAATGTCAACCTCGACGACGCTTCGACAAAAGGTGAGTCTGATTGATTGATAGTTCTATCCTAGTTCCATCATGGAATTGCCGTGAATTCATATGAGATTTACAGAAACTTCGCCCGCGCCCGCTCCACCACCCAAACAACCACCGAAAAAGTTGTCCCTTGGCAATCTCGCTAGCATGTTCTCCTCCAGTTCGGGCGCCGAATCTCCCGAAAAGCGCAGCCCGAATCCCTCAACCACAGGCGCAGTGCCTCCATCGGTCGCTCCTGGTTCCACAGCCGAGAAGGCAACAGCGGCAGCCGCCGCAAACAACGGATCAGCCCCAGCACAACCTGGCCGCAAATTCGGCGGGGCTTTCTCCTGGTTATCTCGCAATTCCAATTCGAAAGACAATATAACTCCTCCTCCCATTGCTACCGTCACATCCCCGCGCCGGAACACGGCTAGCTCCGTGACGACCATCACCAGCAATCCCGAAATGATGTTGAGCAAGTTAGAAGAGGGGGATGAGAACGAGGGGCGGCCGGCGAGGAATAGTCTCAAAGACCGCTTCAAACTGGTTCGTATGCGCGAAGAGGCTGGGGTCAATGGCTGTCTCACACCAGATGGCATCGATGAGAAGAGCCTGGGCGCATCCAAATCGGCCTCAACTTTGGGTCCTGGAGGCGTAACGAGTCCGATTCTTGGGGATGGGACAGATGGGCAAGTGCCCTTATCTCCGATCCCTCCCAGTCCAAACCCCAGTCTAGCCCCTGGTACCGTCTCCGGTATCTCAGCCGGCCCTTCCGCCTTGGCGGACCAGCAAGTCGATTGGGATTTATGGCAGAGTGTGGTATATGAGGGCCCAAGCGCAGTATCTAGAACAAGTGCCGAAGAGCTCAACAGGGCCATAGCGAGCGGCATTCCCAACGTCATTCGCGGCGTGGTCTGGCAGGTCTTGGCTCAGAGCAAGAGTGATGACCTCGAGTCAGTCTACAGGGACTTGGTTGCGCGAGGAACGGAGAAGGACAAAAGCAGGAATAGGATCAGCAATAGCAGCACCTCAGCCAGTACTTCAAGCAACGGCGCCTCCACCCTCGATAAGGAAGCCGTGACCTCATCCGCATCTTCTGTCCAGTCTGAGGTATCTGGGGCCAAATCTCCGCCCTCCGAGAAGGACAGCGAAGCACTTGCCAAGGCCCACGTGGCCGCCGCCGCCTCACGCCAGAGGAAAGAGAAGGAAGATGCCGCTATGCTGCAGAAACTCGAAAAAGCCATCCGACGCGATACCGGCGCACGAACAAGCTACTCTAAGCATCTCATGGCCGCTGGCCTGCAGGAGGGCCTATTCGGCGTCTGCAAAGCCTACGCTCTATTTGACGAGAGCGTGGGCTATGCGCAGGGCATGAACTTCTTGGTCATGCCCATACTGTTCAACATGCCAGAAGATGAAGCTTTCTGTCTGTTGGTCCGCATGATGAACCAGTACAAACTAAGAGACATGTTCACTCAAGACATGCCGGGGCTCCACATGCATCTGTACCAGTTCGAGCGTCTCCTGGAGGACTTGGAGCCCGCGCTCTACTGCCATTTGCACCGCAAGGGCATTTCCGGCCATCTCTACGCTACGCAGTGGTTTCTCACCCTCTTCGCCTACCGCTTCCCCCTCCAGCTCGTCCTCCGGATATACGACCTGATATTATCCGAAGGCCTCTCCGCCATCCTCAAATTCGGCATCGTTCTCCTGCAGAAGAATGCTCAGACCCTCCTCGGCATGACCGACATGGCCCAGCTCACTACCTTCCTCAAGGACAAGGTCTTCGACGTCTACATCGACCAAGCCCCGAGTGCCGGCAGCATCCTGGAGAACGGCTTCTTCGGTAGTAGCTCCTCCAACGTCGACAAGGAGATCTACCGCGCCGACCAGCTCATCCGCGACGCCTGCGAAGTCAAGCTCACCCCGGAACTCCTCAAGACCTACACGCGGGAGTGGGAAGACAAGACTCGCGCTGAGAAGGAGCGCGAGATGGAGCTCGAGCACCTGAAACAGGCCAATACTAGCCACACCATCAAGATCCGCAAGCTCGAGGACCGCATCGAGGCCTGCGACACCGAGCAGGCCAGCATGGCCAACGAGCTCGTGCACACCAAGATTGAGAACGAGGAGCTCAAGGACGAGAACGAGAGTCTGAAGGGCCAGGTGACGGAGCTTCGGAACGTGATTGAGAAGCAACCCCAGGAAATCGAGGATAAGTGGCAGGCGGAGCGCGATAGTCTGATGGAGCGGAACCAGAAGGTGCATGAAGAGAACGAGAGGGTGGAGAAGGAGATGGCGGAGCTCGAGGAGGAGTTGGTCCAGACTAAGATGAGATATGCTGAGGTAAGTAAGGCGACATAAGCAATGGGGTTCTTTCTTTTTTCTTCTCTTTTTCTTTCTGGCTTGGGTTGGCTTATAGGATACGGTACTAATGAGGGCTTCTTCAGATCAACGCTGCCCACGAGGCTCTCCAGCGCAAGTGGAGCGAGATGAAGAAACAATTTGCGTGATTGTTCTTTCATACCTTTGCCTGCCAAAGGTTGAACTTGGCTTTTTCTTGCTACTGTACATATCATCGACTGCAACAGCTATCATCACCTGCATCGCAAATGCTCGGAGTTGGACGGTTCTTTTTATCTTTTATTGTATTTTCTATTTCCAATCACTCAAGGACACTGCGAGGGATAGCATTTTCGTTCGAAAGAAAGCGAAAGAAGAGGAATAGAAATTTCAAGAAGCTCCCTCCCTCCCATCAAGTCTATCAGTCCTTGTCTTCCCACTTTGCCCTGGTTGCGCTGTGTGCTTTCCACTGCACGGTTTGGTCAGGAGGGGGGGACGCATTCTACCGACATGTGCGCAAGGAACACTATCATACGCCGTACCACGAGCAAGACAAAGCAGAGGGGAGTCTTCATCCGACAGGGTTTAGTATCAGCGAGCCCTTGCCGAGGAACGAACTACCGCTATCACGGCCTCTTTTTTGTCGCTTCTACGACCTGTCATGACTACCAATACTTTTCTACCTTACCTACTAAATCCTATTCATTAAACGTACATTAGCACTTTCGGAAGAAGGAAGAAAACAACAGGACGAATCAATAGGATTCCTCCCGACTTTACGCACGGTACCGTATCGTTCCAAGATGGAGGAGGCTCTGTCCGCTTTACCGAATTGAGGGGAACAGGGGAGAGTTGGAGCCAACGAAATGAGCATGGTGAGCATGGTTAGCATGCTGCGTGATGAGGCGGGATGACCGATAGAATGGTTCGGGTTGGTATGGTTTGATCTGGATGAAGGGATGAAGGTTGTGCCGAACTGGCTTGTCGGCCGACCCGGAAAGGAATGAATGGAAAGCATCATGAGGGAAACCAAGGCTGTACGCGAGGTAGCGGGAGGAAGGGGGGACATGTGCAGGTAATGTCTGTATGAGCAGTGGGAATAAGATTGGGGGGGATGTGGTATACATCCTGGAAATAAATAAAAAAACAGGCAATTATTACCACAGTATCCGTCACCTTCATAAGGAACGGGAACTCAATTGTACCGGTATGGCATGGCCCGAAGAAACACATTTTTTTATCATGTGCTGAAATCATTTGAAAAGGACCTTCATTTTTATGATGTATTCCTTTCATACCGAAGCCACGAACACCGAACCCATATCATCATCACATCGTGATCGTGACGATAAGCCAGCCAGCCAAGCCCATTGTTTCGTTCTTTCATCGCAAACGTAAACGTGGCCGGCCCAAGTTCCTCCTCCCCACAAGCCGCAGATGTCATCATCTACTTGTGCAGCTTACGCTGGTAGAAAGCCAGCTCCTCACCCTCCAAGATATACCCATCGCAACGACCGCTCTGGCCGGGTCGGCTAGCAATGACAGCGAGCAGACGACCCGCCTCGAACTGTTTCTCCAAGGGACTCTCGACCTTCCCGTTAGCCGCGAACCGAGCAGCCTGCTTTCTCTCCACGGACTTGCTCTTCTTGACCGTGTCCTCCTCAGTCTTGCCCTGCTTCTGCTGACGACGACGGCCGAGCGACTGGCCGTAGTGGGCCTCGTACCACTGTCGGAAGGGGGCGGCGTCGATCTGGACAACGGCCGACTTGGTCAGGGTGTTGGTGCGGACGAGCTCATTGTTGGACGGGTGGTAGGTGACGACGATAACACGGGTCTTGCGGGTGCAGCCTTCGGAGGCCCAGGCGAAGTTGCCGTTGTCGAGGCGGAGGGCACGGTGCTTGGTGTTGCCGCCGCGCGTGCGGACGGTGTGGATACGCTTGGCGCCGATACGGGTCTGGGAGCCTTGTCGGCCGGATTCGAAAGCGCGCTTCTTCCCTGTTGAAAGGAGGTCAGAACGTATGATCTCACACCAAGATGAGATCGATACGGGCTTTCGAACTGATCTTGTGGGGGAGGGGGGTTGTGAGAGGCATCATTTGATTGATCCTCCCTCAACCCCTTTCCCGATCAAAGTCATGGAAACGTACGGTAGTAGGCGCGCTTGGCACCGGAGGCCGACCGCTTGTGGCGGGAGTCGCGAGAGATACCCATGATGGCGCTTTTTCTGCATGAGATTGGTGGTGGTCAGTTAAACAGTTACGATAATCGTTTGTCAGTCAGGCAGGAGGGAGGCAATGGATACGCAGAGCATCAATCCTCTCGGAAAACCAGCGCCACTTTAACTAACCAAATATGACAGAAACAGCAAGATTCTTCCAGAAGCGCTGGAAAATCGTTGTTGGGCGGCGATATGGTTGTTCGCTGGGCGTGGTCGACTGGGCGAGGAAAAGGGTGAAGTCGTGGTGAGTGGGAGAATTTTGCCCTGCAAAAATGGCATTTACGATGTGGGCGGCAGAATTCCTTGATGGTGGGGCTGCAACTTTTAGCCTGATCCACCGTATTGGACTAGGGCAGGTTGAAGCGGTGGTGGCTTGTGCGCTTATCTAATCTGGCTTGTGCTTTCTGATACGCAATTCGAAGTATTGTACTGTGTACCCTCCAGCGGGACAAGCAGCTACGGATACATCCCGTACAAACCCCATTGGCTTCTATGATTGGGGGAAACTACCAACGCCCATACTATTTCTGCCACGGTTTTCTTGTCATGTTCCTAACAGCCTGATAGCATGGGTGTGAGTAGCTGTCCTCGTGGTGGAAGTCGATGGGTTTTGTGTGCAACTTGCTGTTCCGCTAGTGAGTACTGTGCCGGCAGGTTGACTTAACGGAATGAAACAGACAAGGTTCGTGTTTAGTACAGATCAAACTTGTCAATTCATGAGATTTGCTGGGCTGAAGGCAGGTTTTTTTATCCATTCTACACTACAGCATCAACTCTTCTACCGGGTATCAGTGATAAAAAAATTGTTGTGTGAGAGATGTAAAGTGGACAAGAAAAGTTCCCACCATCTATTGCCCAACGCACCGCCTTCATCCTACTAAGCGAGGCAAATTTATCCTGTAGCAAGAGTACTGATGCGGATTCATGTTGCTTCGAAATAAATAAAAAATCCCCGGTTTCCTTCTCAGACATCTACTTTATCCTCGCAAATAATGTAACACGAGAGAAGGTCAAACCAACCACAAGCTAGTAATAGAGTCACAGGTTAGTTAGTTTCTCGGACTGGTGGCACTCATTTCTCTCACCCAAGACCATGCAAGAGGGACTTACAAAAAGATTGCACATCGCAATAAGGACTCTCAACTTGGGTATCGCCATCACAATCGCCGGAACGATGGTTGCATTCGATCAAACTGCTTCCCCTGCTGCTGACATCTCGAGCCGCAAGGGTGCTGCTCACGGCCGTGCCAGAGACGAACGCAACAGCGCTGATGAGAGTCAAAGCTGTGGTAGACTGGAAGAACCGCATATTAGAAGATGCGTGGTGTCAACATAGTGTATAATCGGATCGTAGAAGAGCGAGACGGAAGAGCGAGATGTGGAACACGGGCGGTATAGGTAGAATTCAGTGGTAATAATAGGATTCAATGCTTGATTCAAAGGAATTGGCGTTGTTTAGGGCGATGCTGCCCGGTGATCGTAATCTTTATGATACAGCTAATGTTGCTGACGTTCGTTGTAAGGCGGTCGAAGTTGACTCAAAAAAGGGCCCATCACAGTGTCAGCTCGGCATATCTATGTAGGCGGAAGACATCACTGTATCACCAAGCTATCCCTATTCCACTCAAGGAAATTAGCATACGCTTCTTCCGGGGAGCTATAAAAAACAACGAGCATACTCCGCCACCAGTTCCCTGACCTGGACTGTACTAGTATCCTTCGGCCGATGCCTCCTAGCATTAGAGGGATATCAAACACATCCTTGATTGATTACATTGTAGATCCAGATTTTGTCAGTTCCTTCGGTAGCATCGGTCTTGCTGACATTGGAACGACTTCGGGGTCCGGTAACTTCCTTGCCAGCGTTAAGGAGGATTCTTTTCCCTGTTCTGTCCTTGTTAACAGGAATTGGGACCATGGCAAAATTCTTCACCTTTGCAAACCGCCGTGCGGCGCGGTTTACTGTACCACACCCCCTAGTGAAACAGCAAAACCAAATGCGCCTTCACCAAAAGGCTCTCTGTCGCAATAATCATAACAAGCTAACCACACTAGCTATAGTAAAGATAAAAACTGGAGAATATTTATTATAGTCTAATTAATCATTCTAACCACTTTTTAGGCCTTGAATTATTGCCCTTGAGCGGGTACCTCTAGTGGGTTGGACGGGCTTGCTGTTAGATCCTGGAACACTGCCATTTGGTCCCGCATTCAACTCCATGTCTGCATCTCCGCCTAGTAATAATAGCCTTAGAAACCATCCACTTTTTAGCTGCTTGAGAGAGTGTAAAGCCACTGTCAAAAATATAGAAATGATACTCTGTCCTTTGCTCTTCCATCCAATCAGATTTACAAGCTACTGAGATGGTGGAATGTGCGATAAAAAGAGCGATGAAAATGAGACTGTTCAAGGGCTGCAGCTCAAGCATGTTTAATTTCACAGAGCAGTACCTGGTAGGTAACTTTGACATTAGGCTCCGCACGAAAAGCACTAAGCAAGTACATAAATTCAAGATTAATTGAGCAGATTCAACATGCAGCTGACATGTGCCAAGATTACACATCGTCTGCTCAACATGTAGCTTTTTGAATCCAACGCAAAAAGCCTTTGCAAATAAACAATTGAACACTGGGCTTTCTATTAAATAAATAAAAAAGTAAGATCAGAGGACATGATCTATGGTGGATTTGAGGAGGTCGAAAAGGTAGTGTTTTGGTGGTGGCCCTTTCAGTTTTGCTGTTTCACTAGGGGGGGGCGTTTCACTGGGGGGGATGGCACCGTATGTAGCTTGCAACAAATAGAGTACAGTGAGCACCGGTAGCTGTGGGAGCCTTGTCGTATACCTCTGTATGCCCACAATGTCCCAACTCCTCTTAATCACAGCCCCCTAATGAGAACGAGCAGGGCTGTCATACGGAAGTGAGATATATTCCTTGCGTTCTCGGGCGCATTTTTACTTTTTCACAATTCTGACAGAGATGAAAGAATGCCGTATAGCAGATGAGTTCATGTACAGTAGCCGTGCTTCGCTCCACTCTGTTCGGTTGGCTCGTTCCTCTCGCATCTCCATGCCCCATGTTGGTGACACCATATCGTCGTTCATCGTTCTTTCCCGACTTCACCTCAACACGTTGAAGTGCATTGCGATGCGGCGCCCATCCATGCTTACAGTGCTCGTGAAGTATCGAATTGATAGCTCCAGCTCTGGCCTCCTATGAAAGGGGCCGCAGCCAGAGCTGTTTTGAACTTAGACCTGGCGAGTAGTATTCCCAGTGATTACTTCAAGCTGTAGTTCAGAGCTAGAATAGCGCTATCCAGCATCGACAGAAATACCATGACGCGGGAGATGAATAAGGGATTGAACTGCGTAAAATCCTGGAAATTTTGTTTGTAGCGAGGAATGGGGCCAAAAGTCCGCTTGTTTTTGACATTGACGAAATGCCGGGTTTCTATAGAGGGCGTTATAGCGAGAGTAAGTCTACATAATTTGACTA
>JAOYMO020000001.1:245316-283416 GCA_025802455.2 Iodosphaeria phyllophila | reverse complement strand
GGTGGGGGGTGGGGGGGGCGGGGGGGGGGGGGGGGGGGGGGGGGGGGGGGGGGGGGGGGGGTAGGTAGGTAACGAACGGCCTAATGCTGCGCCACTACGGTGCGGATTATGGTCGGTCCCGCCCTGTCATCTCATCTGTCACCAACCTCTCGGTTCCCTGGCCTTGCACCGCTTTAAATACAATCCGCCTCCCACCGCGGTCATCGGGTAGTTGTAATCAAAACTTATTGCAGCGAATCTATCCATCACTTACCCCCCGTGCGACGTGCTGCCGTTCGCACTGCCCTTTCCCATTTCCAGCAGCGGTTGATATTCGCCAGAGCGACAAGACTATTACGCTCGCTTCGTCTTCGAGGAGTCGTTCGCGGTCCCATCTTGATTGTCCAGGAAAAGAGAATTAGGGAGACGGATACAATAGAGAACCGCAACCATGGGGAACGTCGGGAGGATTTTCTGCGTGGCTTTGCCATTCATTCTCACAGTGATGAGCATCATCATGATGTTGGTAGTGGGTCTTGCCGGCGTGACAAGTAACTCGCTCTACATTTTCCAAGTCAACACGACAGATTTGAGCATCTCGGAAAACACATTAAACAAACTGATCGCCGAGGCGACAAAAACAAAGCGAGACTTGGCTAGCCAGGCTAGCGACTTGATGTCCAGCAGCACGGCCGATGCCGGCAGCGCAATGGAATCCGCCAAGGCAACTTTAACAGACAGCGGTGGAAATATCACTGCAAAGGATCTTGGACTGGGTGATCTCTACGATATCACTCTCTGGGGTTACTGCCGCACTGGACAAGACGGCCAACGCAGCTGCACTAAGGCGCAGTACGACTGGGCGGATCAGAAACTGAACGAGTCCTACATCTCTACTCTTGGCCAGGCCTACGGCGTCAACATCACCCTGCCGGATACGATCACGGAGTCGCTCAACGCCTTCAAAGTCGTGACCAAGTGGACTGAGATCGTGTACGTGCTGGGTATGATCGCTCTGGCTGTGGAACTCTTCTTCGGGTTCTTCACCGCCTGCTCGCGCGTCATATCCTGCGTCACCTGGATTGCCTCGGCCATCGCCACGGTCTTCGTCGTTGCCTTCGCCATCATGGTGACAGCGTTGGCCTCCATCGTCATCGGCGCCGTCGAAGGCACCGCTAAGGCGTACGGCGCCACAGGCTCCATAAACACGTCGTTCCTAGCGGTGGCCTGGATCGGCGCCGCCTTTGCCATCGCTGCCGGTGCTTTCTGGCTCTTCACTGTCTGCTGCTGCAAGCCAGATCGGTCCCGCAAGAGCCGCAGCGGCAAGCATCAGTCGGCGGAGAAGCTGCTGCCTACCGGCGGCTACGCTCCTCTGCACGACAATCGTAATTCGGGCTACTCGCAACATCAGGGTCCCGCGCCGGCTCATCACCACGAGGGCCAATACGCCTACCCGTCGCAACAACAGAAGTACGAGCCTTATTCACACTCTAGAGTCTAAGACAGAGAGAAATGTTTATCCTGGAAAATTTGGGTGGGTTGATGTGAAGGTTCTTCTGGCTTTTGAGTATCGAATGGATCTTTTTTAAATTAAATTGGGACGTTCAGGTTGAGATTGTAAGGAAGGGAGCAGGGAAGCAAGCGAGTGGGGCTGGACTGCTATATACGACGTGATATAGAGATCATTGTCATGGTATGTTCAACGGCATTTACCGGCGTTTATGGGTCTGCTGTCTCTTTTTTGTTTTTGTTTAGGGAGGGCGAGGGATCCGAAGGAAAATACAGCCATTCTACACTGTTTTCTTGTGTTTTCGGTTCGGTTTGGTTCAGGCGGGTGGACGGGCAAAGGAAGTTGAGATGCCGAGAGTGAGATATCGAAGTAGATAATCGATCGAGTTGATGGAGGGAACTGTGAAAAGATACCCTAGTCCTTGGTTTAACATAGATTCTGGATTTGGGTCAATAGAAGATGTTGTCGTGTTGTTGAGACAAATTACTCTGCTTTGTTTTGTTTTGTTTTGACTTGACTTCCCCTGTCCGTGAGGTTCGCAAGAGGGATCGATTATTCTGGTCGTACTCTACACGGGATGAAGCAGATTCCCCGAATTACTCGAGCTTTCTTCACCATCCATTCGTCGGATCTGCTTTTTACTCCCCTGAGCCTCTTCTTGACCACCTGGTGAGGCAAGGTCTTGTGAACATGTCTGCTACGCGTGCCGAGCCAGCCAAACACGACGAACTGCGACCGAACCCCGACACTCTTTCATACCATGGTCCAGATACCGCAAGTCACAACACGACAATCCGCGTCTCCAGCGAACGGATGAACGCTGCCGATGTTAAGTCCGCGACGCAATGGAAACAACAAGGGGGTTGGATCGCCAGAACAGCTGACCTAACCCAGCGTTCAATTTCCTAACTTCTGATGTTCATATCTCTCAGCGTGATTACGCGTGTATTGATTGCTACGTAGCCGGCTCGTCTCGGTGACTAAACCTGATACCCCCACCATAAAAAAAAGAATTGTCCATCAAAAGAAAAGGAAAGAAAAGAAAAGAAAAGAAATACATCCCATGCTCTTCGCCTTGCTCCTCGGTTTAGCTTAGCTTGGCTTGGTTTGATTTTACTTATCGTGGTATACTGTCAGTCTTTACCCATCAATCAACCAGGTAGAAATTCCCTTTGCTTCCCTTTCCCTTTCCCTTTCCCTTTCCCTTTCCATTTCAATTTCCATCCCATCACCCCTCACCATATCCTCCCCCCAGTCCTTCCACCTTCCACCTTCCACCTTCCACCTTCCACCTTCCCCCATCTCCCTCTCCTCTATCCCCATCCCATCCCATTCCATCCCATCACGACCGACCCGCCCTCTCCAGACTAGACCCATAATTCTTATTCCTCCCCGCACTCCGCCCCATGATATCCTGCCACGCGGCCTGCGCCCTCGCCCCCGTACTATCTAGCAGGCCCTCCTCCTGATCGAGCTGCTCGTCCTCCTCCGCCGCATCCGCATCCTCATCCTCCCCACCGCCACCAGCGCGCATCATACCAGCCGACGGACTCCTGAACAGCATGGTGACGAAAACGATCAGGAACACGGCCAAGAAGGCGAACTGCGCCCAGAAATCGATGGCGCCGAACACGGGCCAGTTCAGGGTGATGCGGTTCAGGAACTGCGACATGATGGTGGGCGTGCACACGTCGGTGTCGCGGCCGGCACCACCGGAGGAGTTGACGCGCTCGGAGCAGGGCTTCAGGGCGTCGGGGCGGCCGCGGCAGCTGGCGGGCTCGTCCGGATGGTGGCGCGGCAGGTCGCAGTAGGTCTGGGTGCCGAAGGTGGCGTACTGTGGGGCGATGAGCATGGAGACGGCGTAGTTGATGGCGAGGGTCATGAGGGCGAGGAGCACGGTGGCGATGAGGAGGGCCTGGGGGGCGGTGCGGCCGCGGCGGATGGCGAAGATGCGAATCCAGAGGAAGCGGATGCCCAGCGTGGCGAGGCCGGTGATGGAGCTGGCGAACAGCAGGAGCACGAGCAAGGTGACGAGAACGTAGTCAATGGGGAAGGCGCGGGCCGTCTGCAGGAAGAGCCAGTTGATGGGCTGGAAGACATTGATGTGCGCGAGGATGTAGCCGCACCGGCTCTTGCAGACCGAGTTAACCGCCTTGTCGATGCCCGTGATGAGCATCGACGCCCAGATCACCAGCGCCAGGAGGAACAGGAAAACGCCTCCGAGAAGCTTGATGGGACGGAATACAGCGCACGTTTTATTCCACGCCCGGATTAGGAATGATTTCCCTTCACCGCGGGCTTCGGCTGCAAGGCGCTCACGCCGTACTAGCGTGCGCTCCTCGCGGGTCAGGGCATCCATTTCACGCTGGTCCTTAGCCGACATGCCCTCAGGTCGCCCGGCGCTTCGCATCTCGAGCTGCCGCTGTCTCTCGCGGTTTTGTTCCAGTTGCGACGCCGTCGTCTCTTGGAGCTGCGGTGCCGACACAGCAGGTGCCGACCGGATGAAGCTGACGGGCAGTAGCGCCAGACCGCTGCCCGTGTATACCACGTAGAGCAACGTGCCGAGCGTCATCAGCAGGCCCAGACCAAAAGTCAGAGCCTTTTCCGCATGTGTTTCGTCAAGCAAGCGCTTGAAGAAGTCCAGATCCAGGTGACGCGAACCTTTATCGTTGGCCGCAGGGACGAAGAACCCAATCAAGAAGATAATGACCACCAGCAACACGAACGCAATCGTGTACTTGGCAGCGCCCCAAAGACGAGACCCAACCGTGCGGCCCTCCTCCTCGATCTGGATCTCGTCGTTCTCTTCGTACCAGAAATATGCGAACGGGATCACCACGACGCACAGCAGCGCGTCCGCCGTGTACAGACAGTAGTACACTGTTCGTAGCCCGCCAAGTATCTGGCTGATCCGCTCCGGAGTCGCCCATTCTTTCTTGACCCCGAGCGCTGTGTCCGTCGTCGCCGACACGAGCGCGATGTCCACCGGTAGCAGGAACACCGTCGCGAGCACCGTGCCCAGACTGATGATCGCGACTAAAGTTACCGATAAGAACCGCTCTCGACGCGTCTGCCAGGTATACGCCGTCAGGGCGGCGATGATCAGCGCGAGCGCGACCGCAACGCAGTACGCCACCCAGATGAGACTGGTTTGGATGAGGCCTGCGGTGGCCATCGTGACAACTGTCTTTCGCTCCGCATTCAATGTCCGCATTCAAATGTCAATTCGGTCAGGCTTGTCAAGAAGCTTGCTGATGGAGATGGGTTCCCTACTCTTCGAAGAACCCTGATCCGTTTCTCACTCTTACCCCAGGTTTTAAGAGAACGCCGTGAATGTCAATGCCAAGATTCGCAAAAGCGATGGAAAGCCTGCTTTTGCTTTGGTAGTGAATTGGGGAGCCTGGCCATGACGTAAATGCATGGAGCACCGTCCACAGCATGTTGTGGACGGCACCGTAGCGAGTCCGACACACCGCGGAGGAATTCCTCCTGTCCACATCTAGGGTAGCCAATGGCATGCATCAAGAAGACCACCAGCATGTGTTCTGATGCATGCCATTTCTACAGTACTGTACCCGTATGCAGTGCTGGTAGCACTTACTCTATGGAGTATTGTGTAGTCTACAGTACGAACAGACTCCACCACATTCTGCTCTGCTGTGCGGTAGTCTACCATGTCAGAGTGACATGGTGACAGACAAGAGAGAACATACCGATATCTCATCAGCTCATGATTTACGAGTCTTACCCAAGTTACCAAATCCTCAACCAAACATCACATCACCAGAAAAAAAATCACCATCAAAACACACTCAAGCAGGCCCCCCAAACATGCACGCGGAAAACCATCACATTCTCCCTCGTCCATCGCTCAAACTAGCCATTGCCGTCGTATCCCTAATCTACAAGACAGACGCCGAGGGTAGGGTAGGGAGAGTCTTCTAGGTGTGGAAGGGGGTACGGCGCCCGCATCAGTGTCCCGCCTCATTTGATAGGGTATCGTGAGTGAGGGGGGGGGCCGGTATTCTACATCAGACCTAGGAGGATGGGAAACAGCGAGAATTTGGAACAAAGAAAAAAAAACGAGAAAGAAGCCTGCCGGAGCCGTCCTGGCATAAACACTTTTGTAACCTTTTCCCCCTGTGTCATGCCCCATCGCGAGAATAGACGAGTCGTGCTTCCACCTCATTCATCCCTGTGGTGATGGGCCCGTCTCTCACCTGATTGATTACCCATCCTTCCCTTCTTAAGCGCCAGGTCCGCAGAAGTAGCGGACAGCGCACGTGCATGGTGATCCATGCCTGACTGACATCTTAAACCTATCTAATTCCTTCCCTATACCCATGCCATGCTGCGCTGGCTTATCGGGATGACATGGCCTTGGTAACGAGACGTTTCAGAGCCAACTCCTTCTTCTTAAGGTCGTCGGCGGTGGAGTCCTCGAGCTCCAATTGGCCCATGGCATCACTGAGGGCCTCCTCCAGCTTCTCCTTCTGCTTGCCCCGCACCTTCAGGGACATGGTCGGGTCCGAGACGATCTCCTCGACCCGGCTGATATAAGACTCGAGCTGCTGCTTGGCCTCGAAGCGCTTGCTGAAGGCCTCATCACTGTTCTTGAACTTCTCGGCATCCGTAATCATGTTCTCAATCTCGGCCGAGGAGAGTTTACCGACGGAGTTGGAGATAGTGATGTTGGCGCTGCGGCCAGATGCTTTTTCGGTGGCGGTTACCTTGAGAATACCGTTCACATCTACTTCAAACACCACCTCCAAGACAGGCTCGCCGGCACGCATGGGGGGGATGGGAGCGAGGGTGAACTCTCCCAGAGAGGTGTTGTCCTCACAGTTGACACGCTCACCCTGGAAGACGGGGAATTGCACCGTCTGCTGGTTATCGGCGACAGTGGTGAAAGTTCGCTTCTTGATGGTAGGAACAGTCTGGCCACGGGCCACAACGGGGGCGAAAATGTTACCCTCCATGGCAACACCGAGGGAAAGAGGAACCACGTCGAGAAGGAGCAGGTCAGCAGTGTCGGAAGAGGTAGCCTTGCCCGACAGAATACCGGCCTGCACGGCAGCACCGTAGGCAACGGCTTCGTCAGGGTTGATGCTCTTCTCCAGCTTCTTGCCATCGAAGAAGTCACTCAGAAGTTTCTGAATCTTGGGGATACGAGTTGAGCCCCCAACCAAGACGAGCTCATCCACGGCGCTCTTCTCGCAGCTGGCGTCCTTGAGGACTTGGGCGACAGGCTCCAGGGTGCCGCTGAAGGCCTTGGCGTTCAATTCCTCGAAACGAGCACGAGTGATCTGAAGGAAAAGATCTTCGCCATCGAATAGCGAGTCAATCTCAATAGTAGTCTGAGCGCCGCTTGACAGAGTTCGCTTGGCACGCTCGCAAGCTGTTCGGAGTCTTCGCAGAGCACGAGGATCGCCCGAGATGTCCTTCTTGGTCTTACGTTGGAAGTCCTTCTTGCAGTGCTCCAAGAGGTTGGTGTCAAAGTCCTGACCACCAAGATGTGTGTCACCGGCAGTGGCCTTAACGGTGAAGACACCACCCTGGATGTTCAGTAGAGACACATCAAAAGTACCACCACCCAAATCGTAGATCAGGACATTACGCTCCTTGGCGCTCTTGCCCGATCCCAAACCATAAGCAATGGCCGCAGCAGTGGGCTCGTTGATGATACGCAGAACGTTCAGCCCAGAGATCGCACCAGCATCTTTGGTGGCCTGACGTTGGTTGTCGTTGAAGTAGGCGGGGACAGTGATGACCGCCTTTTCAATCTTCTTTCCGAGCTTGGTCTCGGCAATTTCCTTCATCTGTTGTTGATCCGCATGTCAGCAAACGTACATGAATATGACTTGATCGATCAGATCACATGAGCAGTCGCTCCCATACCTTGGAAAGAACCATGGCTGAGATCTCCTGAGGTGAGAACGTCTTGGTCTCGCCGAGGTACTCGACCTGGACCATAGGGTTGGTGCCCATCTCGATGACCTTGAAAGGCCATGACTCAATATCTTTCTTGACAATCGGGTCGTCGAAAGGGCGACCGATGAGACGCCTGTTAAAAATGGTAAGATTTGATTAGTATGGCGACATCATTGGTGAGATCTTCGGCGAGATCTTCGGGTCGACAATAGAAAGATTGGCTTAAGCTTCTGCTTACTTGACATCGAAAACTGTGTTGACCGGGTTCATAGCAGCCTGGTTCTTGGCCGCCTCTGTTCAAACAAGAATCTATCAGCAATTGCATCGTGTCTGGTTGTTCCAACATCATGCTTACCTCCAATCAATCGCTCTTTCTCATTGAAGGAGACATATGAGGGAGTTGTGAATGAACCCTGATCAACGTTAGTATTTTTTCCCGACCTTGCGTCCCTACCAGGATCGTTTCTGAGGGTTTGAGGTTCCATTTGGGTCTTGTCGTACCTGTTCGTTGGCGATAATTTCGCAGTTGGCGCCCTCGTAAACGGCAACACAAGAGTACGTGGTACCTGTATAGATTCAGTCAGCTATAACAATCTCTTCGATCAAGGCGCGTATGTGGTATCGATGAATCGCAGTAGCAGCCAGAACCACAGCGGTAGTACCAAAACGGTCACCAGTCAGCAGTAGCGTCTACGATGACACCAATACTCTTCCGCATCATGCTATTATAGGCGCCGAGCTCAAGCGAGAGGTCCATTGGAAACGTTGAAAAGAAGACTTACCCAAGTCGATGCCAATGGCACCATCGTATGCTTCGTCGCCCATTTTGAAATGGTTCTTTTCGTGGCTGTGGATGTGAGGGAAAAAGGCAAGCGCCGACTAGCCCGTCGTGCGGAGTACGAAGCGAAAAGAAAATGAAGGAAGAGGGAATGGAGGGGCAACCAACAAGGCAGATCAGAAGACCTCAAGGGCACTCTCGCTCGCTAGGAGGAAAAAAGGCGTAACAGCAGCTAGGGCCGTTGATGCACACACTCTTGGGGAACGCCAACCTCTGACACTGGAATGTGTGTGAGTGAAGTGTGAGTAGAAAGCTTTTTTTTTTTTTTCTTTTCCTCGCGAAAAAATTGTTCGAGGCAACTATTTTTTTTCCCCTTGAGCTCGATAACCAACCCCACCTTGCACACACACATACACACAAACTTGATTATCCTGGTCCCCTGCCCGCACTTTTACAAAGTCCCCACGGCAAAATTGCTGAGAACCATGTGGGTCGGCGAATGGTCTGTGCGCAACTATCAGTCAGGCCAAATGCTCGATCTTTTTTTGCTTCGAAAGTTTGTCCCTGTGTGCACGCGGGCCGCAAACTCTTGAGGCCTATCCCGGCGTATCGGCTCGCTACGGGAATGCAGATTACCCAATGAGATGGCACGGCGCGGTTTAGACACTCGATGACAAACTTTAACTTGAAACCAGCGAGAACAGCTCTCAGCTCAACGTCCTGGAGCCTGAGTCATCTGGAGTCCCCTGAATTGCGGCTTGGCTTCGCGTTCATCCAGAATACCGGGGCTCGACGTCTGGCGCTATAGAAGTGAATACGTCGCATGCCCGAGCAGCAGACGAGGGTTAGAATATCTATTCTATATGGCACATATATGGCTTCTCTACGAATCAAGTATTTACTCAAGCAGAGCTTTTCGCCCTTGTGCTCCCTCGTTTCCCCCCACCACCCCTTCCCCTTCCCCTTCCTCTCGCCGCCCCTCCTTCAGTCCCTTTCCCTTTCCCTTTCCCTTTCCCTTTCCCTTTCCCCCTTCCTCTCGCTTTCCTCTTGCGCCCAGTACTTGCCGAATCCTCGTCCGAGGGATCCGAGAGCACATTCTCATCCTCATCCTCCTCTTCCTCCTGCTCTCGCCCTTCCACTTCCTCAACAACCCCTCCCCCATCCTCATGATCCTCTCCTCTCACGCCACCACCTCCAACATTGGCCCTTAACCGATTCACCGCCTCCGCCATCCTCTTACTCCCACCCCGTGCCCTCTGCCTAGGCGCAAAGGTCTCCCCACCACCACTTGCAGAAGTAGAACCAGAAGCCCTGGCCCCTACGCCCACAGAACCCGAAAAGAACCTCGTAATATTGCTCTGCGTACCCTCTGACTCCCGCTTATTCATATCCCTGATAACCGGGACCAGGATCTCGTCCGTCCGCTCGCGCGACCACCCGATCGTGTCCACTAGGAAGCGCCTCAGCCCGTCCACATCTGGGACGCCCCACTGAAACGCACTGGGATCCGAGTCCACCTCGGGCTTCAGGTAGGCATCGTAGACGGCCGAGCTGGGGAAGCCCATGGGGAGGAAGAGCTTGCTGGCCTGGGTCCTGCGGAACTTGCGGCGGAAGGGGGATTTGGCGTCGGCTTCCTTGGGACGATTGGTCTGCTGCACGTCCTGCCACCACTCGCGGAAGGCGGCGAGGCCGTCGCGACCGGGGAACTCCGAGAGGATTTCGACAGCAGTGACGGGGCCGACGCCGGGAAGACCCTCGGTGTAGTCGGAGCCGAGAAGCTGGGCGAGGGAGATGAGCTGTTCGCGAGACAAGGAGAGTTCTTTCTCGAGATCAGAGCCGAGGTAGCACTCGACAAACTTGTTGTTGTTGAACATGTTCTTATAGATGCGAGTACCGCCGAACAGAAAAGCGTCGGAATCGTCCGTCACTATGCCGTCTACGAGGCCTAGACGCACGAGCTCGGCGCACTGCGCTTCAGCTTCCATGGGTGCGGTGATGTAGGGGATGCCGAAGAGGCGCAGGAGGGCCTGGCATTCCGTGATCATGACTTGCGTCACTTCGTCGGCGTCTCGCTTGTCCTTCTTTTTCTGGGCGCGTAAGGCTTTGAGTTCGCGCTCGAAGGCCTCCTGGCTCTGCTGCTCCGACCTATTGTTGAGTTGGTTGGCGAACCGCGCGTGCTCCTCGGCCTCCTGTGCCATCTGCGCCATTAGTTCCTCGTCCTCTGGCTGACTGGATGTGCTGCTGTTGTCATCATCGTCGCCATCGTTGACAAAAAGATCCCCATTGGCATCCTCGAGAAACCTTGTAGACACATCGGTCTGGCCCACGGCTGTGAGTGCAGTTTCAATTTCAGCAGTGGGCGGTGGTAGACTGGTTTGAGTAATAACGGGGACTTCGACGAATTCGGGCTCAGGGGACTCGTCACGATGATCAACCGGGGATTGGGTCGGTAGAACATCGGCTGGAACGTCCTCTAATTCGGGTTCGGGGGAGGGCGATTTCTGAGTTGTCGGTGCGGCCTGGAGGTTAAGTCCCTCTTTTCGCACTGGTGATGCCGATTCGTCTGTCATAGTTTTATCCGGCTCAATGGATTCCCTTCCCTCGTGGCGTTCGATATCCACAGCAGACACTAGCTGATGGTCGGCTTTTGATCGTGTAGCCAGAGACGACCTGAGGGGCTCCGAATCTCGCGCATCGTTCTTCTGAGGTCTAGAAGCCAAAGGTGCGTCAATAATCTCAACATCGCTATCATCATCCGAAGACTCGATCTCGATGGTAGCGTTTTTGCGGCGCCTCCTCTCCTCCTCCAGCGCAGCCTCGCGATCCTGCTCGTTGATCTCCCGTTCCAGTTCCTGTTGGTCCTTGATAGCGTCACGAATATCAGTCTCGGTCTGCATCATCCACGGCGGTAATGGGCGGGGCTCTTGTCGGCCTTCGTGGACGTCTTCTTCCCGCTCGAAGCCGCCGGCCATATCATCACCATCGTCTTCGGGTTCCTCGACTATGAATCCACCTGCGGTCTCCGTGTTCATAGGCCGTTTCTCCGCTGCTGCTGTTGTTGCTGTCGTTGTCGGCGTTGCCTTGGGAGCCTCGGCTTTCTTGGCGAAAATGCTAGACCTCCAGTCCAGTTTCTCGAAAGGCAAAGGCCCATCAAATGAGCTCTTAGAGTTGGACTTAGTCGGCGCCATTGCTGGCGTTGGTTTCGCAGTCTTGGTCTTTTTCCGTGCTGCCGATAGCGCAGCCCCAAAGTCTATGTCGCTATCACTACTTGCGTCGCTGCGCCTTCTGCGCTTAGACACGGCCGCGTTGGCCCTGTTGTTGACGATATGCGCAATCATACTGCCGCTGGACGTCGTGAGCGGCTTGGGTGCCTCCACGGCTTTTTGGGTCCATTGAGGGACGTCCTCGAATTCCTCATTTTCACCTTCATCGGCGACTGCCTGGAGGTTGGAGGATGTTCCGTTTTTGTGCTGATTTTTTAAGGAGAGCGCTATGGCGCGGCTCAGATCATCATCCTCGCCTTCCTCGGTAGGAGCTTGGTGGCTGGAGGCTACATTGTCGTGTTGATTTTCCATAGAAAGGGCGATGGCACGATCCAGATCCTCGTTCTCGTCATTTTGTAGCTGGTGACGGCGTGATGGTCCAGTGAGAATATCAAAGGCTCCAGGTGGATCGTCAACGAAGAGTGAATCGTCCTCAACGATTGCACCAGCACCCTGGACAACCTTAGGTAATCGATTGACCCCCTCGATGGGAACGTCTTCAAAATATTCCTCGTCATCCCCATCACCATCTTTCTGCTCTTGGCTCTGATACCGAAATTGTAAAGCATCGACATCAATCGGTTTATTCACCTCCCCAAGGTCCTTCTCTGTACTAACAACTCCTAGCGCCCAGCCCCCGTCCGCCCCTTCATTCTTCACCAAAATGTACTCTCGATTCTTTTCACCGGCTATCCTAGCACTCCCACCCAAGGTGAGATCCGTGCCAGTCATGCCCACTTCCTTCATGAGCCGCTGCGTCAAGTGATTTCTTTCGCGAACGCGCTCTATCTGGAAACGGGAGAAATCCATACGATTCGGGAACATCTCCTCCAGCTGCTCTTTACTCAATCCCATACGAAGCCGACTGCGCAAGCGAGCGGCATTGAGGATATTGTAGCGATCAGGCGCGGGCAAGCTCTTGTAGAAATCGCTCTCGAAATCAATCTTGCTGAAATCGTAGAGATTGATGTCCTCGCCATTGTGGAACTGCTGCGCGTACTCCTCCAGCTCCTCCACGCTCATGATCCGCGGGTCTTCCGGCTTGCCCATGCTGTTCATGCCGGCGTCGAGCTCCGGCAGGTGGTACGGGTCTTCTCTGTAGAACTTACGGCTCTTCATCCGCTCCGCCTGGTTCATGCCCACTTCTTCCGCGTAGACCAGCTCGCTCGCGTCGGGCAGCTCCTCCTCTATCGGCTCGTCTTGCCCGGGCGCATTCTGCCCCTCCTCCTCCCGCTCCGCCTGCGCCCGTCGCTTCCGCCGTTCAGCCTCCTCCTCCGCCGCGCGCTGCATCTGCACGGCCAGCAGCTTGCCGGCGGTCTGGACGGCATCGTCGCGGCGACCCTCGCGTCGGCGCTTACGGTTATTGATAGTCTGGCGCTTGAGGGCGGGGGCGCTGCCGTCGAAGACAAAGACGGGCTGGATGCCGAACCAGAGGATCTTGCAGATACGACGGAAGAAGCCCACGACGTGCGACTTTTGCAGCGCGTTGCCCTCCTTGTCGCGCACTGCTTTGAGGAACTGGTAGATCCAGATGGAGGCGTCGACGGCCAGGCGCTTGCGGTTGAGGGTCGCCAGGTTGGTCGGGCGCGCGCACGGTTGCACCACTGTCCAGAGCCCGGTCACACCCATTGCGGGGGCTGCTTCTGGGGTTTACTGGGACTTTGGAACTGCTGGCGACGGGGCAGTTTGTAGTGCGCTGGTATGGAAAAAGCCGCTGGGTAGGTGGTGTCGTAGGGGGGAAGTCGCTCGTGAAGCAACGGGGTTCGCTCATGATGGCATTCCTGGTAGTAGCAAGTTCCGCTTGTTTACTCCGAGGAAACATCGTTTATTGCTGCCATTCTACGCAAAAATACAGTCTCGTCAAAGATGGACGCAGCAGGTAGCAGTCCTACTCACGCCAGTCCCAGGTCCAAGTCCATGGTCCCCGCGGCTGATGACGATGACGATTGACTCCATCCGGAACATCCAAGCGCGTCGCCGCGTCGGGTCGATTGACAGGGGGAAGGGGCTAAAGTGGCTGCAGATCCAAGGCAACAGCCCCAGAGGAACTGTACGTACCGTAGCCTCCCTGTTCAGTCACGAAGCAGATTCGACGAGCACCAAGCAATACTCAATCAAGTGATGTCTTCACAGACGACGAATAGCAAGAATAACAAAGTAAAACAGTCGTGTTTTGGACAAGCTTACTCAAATCTTTCTCCTATCCTGCTCCACTAATCCCTGTCTTTCATTGGCAAGTTTTACGTGATTTTACCAGACCAACTTCCCTTAGGTGCTACCGTACAGCTGTAATCCCGCCCTATCTAACAAAACCCCCTTTGCCAAAAAGAGAAGAGAGCCCCCCTATCCAACCAGGGCAACCCATCACCATGTCCGACGAATTGGACATCGTGACGGAGAGCGCGGCTTCTGTGAGCATCAGCAGCCCTAAACCGACCAACAACACCCAAGCGGAGGAATTCCTCGAATCGCTGTTGAACAAGACGCTGCGGGTACATACGAAAGACGGGCGCCTGTTCTTGGGGAGTTTCAAGTGTACAGATACGGTGGGTTTCTTTCTTTTTATTTCTTCGTGTTCCAACATTCTATTGGCTCGCAAAAAGAAAATTATAAAACCCGGTCTGGTATTGCTCCTCCTCCCCATCCGGGGAACCATCTCACCAACGGGGAAACGCGAGACCCAACTGACGCCCCGAGGAACCCCCCTCTCTACCAGAAAGGAAATATAGTCCTAGCCCTGACCTACGAGCACCGCCACCCATCGCCCAAACAACTCGCCGCCGCCGCCGCATCCGCCCAGCAAACGACAGACAGGCCCGTCGAGACTGTCAAGGCGTCCATGACGTCGCGGTATCTCGGGATGGTCGTGGTGCCCAGCGAACACATCCGCAAGATCGAGCTGGAGGAGTTCGCGAGCCAGGTGAAAGGGAGGACGACGAACGGGGGAGCTGCGAGGGAAGGCGGTGCGGTTAGGGGTGTTGCTGGTGGGGGTGAGGGTGGGGGTGTGGATATGGATGCCGATGGGCATGGGAGTGATGAGGCGTGGGAGGATGTGCATCGGTCGATTCTGGGAGGTCCTTGATGAATATTAGGTGTCTAATGATGAGATACTTGGCTTCTTGTGATGCCTGTGCTTCTGGGAAGTGTGTAATGCATCGTTCGGGCTATCAGCCTCGTCTCGCTCGAATTCTGCGTGCTGTTTTACTCATACGTAGACACGTTTGCTTGACTGGCTGGGGGGGAATAAGTCTTTCTACATGAGAGCATGCTGGAAGTACACTCTACAAGGCAACCATGTAGACCAAGGTAATCGCGAAGCAAATCTGCGATTTCTCGAGCCGATAGCCGCCTGCCTCCGCGATGGCAGCCTGGTGCAATGTCAACGTACCCAAGCTTGCTGTTTCCCCGATCCTCCCATCCTCATCTTCTTTTTCCACCGCACAACCGAACACCACAAAGTGAATCCACCATCTGCGACTCGTTCGTTTTTCCCCCCTTACTGTTACAGCCGCCAAAGAATCATTCCTTGTAAGTCTTGTTTCCAATTAAAGCGCTTCTGCCCATCTTCCGCAAAGTTCCCCTGGACTTTACCACGCCAACCAACATCATCGGTATCTGCCTGTCGTCATCAACAAAGCGTGTTGAACCCAACCACACCACACCATGCACAGCACACACCAAGAACCATCTCCAGCCGCGCCTCCCAACGCCAAACCTCACCCCACAGCACCCGACCCTGCAACCAACCCGCCCCCCAGCATCCACCAGAAAATCAACGCTAACGCTGTCCTCACAGTCTCGAAACCTACCCAACAACAACATAAAACTCGCCCACCAAATCCAGCCCAAAAAATGTTCTTCACCCCGTTCCAACTCGCTGCCATCGCATTCCTGGCCGTCATGTTCGTGGTCAGCGCTGGCATCCTGTGGTACCGTATTCGCTGCGAGCGTCGGTTGAGTCTCCCCTGATCACTTTTTTTTGAAGTGTATGTAAAATCTTACGCATGGTTCTAACCTGGTGTTTAGCGAACAGGAAACGCGCGGATGGCGATGTCCCGGCTAGGGGGGGGGACCGCGGTCGCGGATGACGGGGTGTCCGAGGTGTGCGGAGTGCGGGAACGGGGCGGATAGTCGGGTTTAGCAGTAGGGGGAATGTTGGTGTTTTCGTCGAGGAAGTGATCTCGACATGAGATAAACATAACCTAGCCAACACGACGATGGAGGAAACCACATCAGTCTTTCTAGTTGCAGATGGTGGTTTACAACGACGGGCTACGTATCAGGTGGTTTTGGAAGGGGAACGCGTCGGTGCAATCAGAACTATGGCAGCAGCCGAAAGGATTGGGGCCAAGATGGCACTGCTAACAAATTCAAAATGCATCACGAGCGCTCATAACTACACCATACCATTTATCATGAACTCGCATTTGGCGCACAGGCCGTCAGACCCTTTTTATACAATCGACCCCGTCTTTTTTGTACCTATCCCCCCACCCATGATCCATGCCCACCCAACAAACTTTATGTCAGGGGGTAGCCCCATGCGTAACACCACGGTGCATATAGGCAACGCCACCCAGACCCACACCCTTCGTCATTCCCCATATGCATCGTGCCCCTCCCATTTATTAACTCAGCTCCCCTGTGATATATCTAAGTATTCTTCTTGTTGCCGTTGGCAAAACCGTTTGCCGCCACTTCTATCTTCCTCTTGTTCTCCAGCTGCTTCTCGTGCGGGATGGTCAGACAGTTGATGCCGAGGAAATTACATATGCTGGTAGTGACCAGATAAGCCCATCGGAAATACACCACGCAAGCGAAGACGAAGTAGGCCCAGAGGTAATAGTGCTCCATCTCGGCGGAGACGGCAGGCAAGCCGATGCGGGGGAGATTGCCTAGAATGGCGCCGCCGACGAGTGGGGCGAGCATGACGGTCCAGTAGGGAAAGGGTTGACGGGTAAGGTGAGCGAGGATCATCTTGGTGGTCATGCGGCCGAAGACGAAGGACATGGTGAGACAGAAGAGGACGATGTGGTTTTCGCGGCGGAGGGTGGAGTAGGGCGAATAGAGCCATGCTCCGATAGATAAGGTGTAGACTGCCATGGGGGTCCATTCTAAAAAGACGGGGGCAACGGGGAGATTGTTCCTCCTTCTGGCCTTAACAACGTTCAAGACGCAGAAGGGAATGTGGGCCAATAGTAAGGAGGCAATGATCATGGCGATCCAGATATCTCGAACTGAGTGGTCGCCCACTATGTGGTCATATCCAAACAGGTATTTGGTGCCAACAAGATCAACGATCCGCTCCGTCCAGATCTGGGGGCCACATATGCCGGACATGGCCATGAAACCACAGGCGATCAAGAGACCCTCGGTAGGTCCATTGATATAGCCCAGGTACAAGGTGTGGGTATGATAGGTCTCCCAGGTTGAGAAGAACATTGGCAAACAAGGGCAAAGAGCGGTAAAAACACCCGACTTAGATGTGCCCAGAGCCATGGCTGCCGTCTCTAACAAGCTGGCAAGAGTGCAGTTCAGCGAGTCGATGCCATGATCGAATAACTCGCCAAGACCGCTTGACGTCCCGGTTCGTCGTGCCTGTTTACCATCGATGTTGTCCATGGTTTGGTACATGAACAGTCCAAAGGCGAAGCTTAGATATAGCCATGATGGCCCCTATTTCTCCTCCCCTCAGTCATCAGCTTCTTCTCACTTTGTCCAATTTTCAGCATGGGCAGTTGACCAGTGGATTTCTCATATGGATTTCTCGTACCGGTCCTACTAAATCCGGCATGAATATAACGAGGAGCGCAATGTTGGTCAAGATAAAGAAGAACCCTATCAGCGTCACCATGTTCGGGGCGAGCCATAACGGAAGTAGTTCGACGAAAGCGTTCCACTGTGACGTCTTTTAGTAACTGTTCCAACTCTTCTCCCCACATCCAAGGGAGTTTTTGACCGGACATGAGAAACACGCACATAAGGTCGGAGAATGTAGTTCGAGATGGGCGACTTGTCAACGGCCGAATACTTGTACGACTTGAGGTGTATCAGCGCATCGTCCGAGATGCATTCTGCCACCGCCGCTTCTGTGACAATCGCCAAGCATATCAGTTAGCTGGTTGGAAATCAAAACTTCTTTGGGGTGCCAGTTTCCTTGCTCCTACTCACTACCATTGTTCCGTGCCATTGTGCCCACACGATCGTCCCTTTACAAGTTGCCTGGCAGACGAGCGACCCAGCTGCAACTTGCGTCTCAAGACGAGGAACTGCCGTCACGATTCCCGAAGGAGCATGATGCAGGCCGAGGAGCGAAAGGAAAGGATTCGCTCTTATCGTGGACGTCCGAGAGTCAGCGCAAGATGGTGTCGCAAAATCCGCGCGCTATTCTTGATCCCTGAATTCGGGAGAGAGAATCAGGAAAGGGGGAGACAAAGGCCAGCTTACTGTAAGCCTAAACAAGTTAGAGCCCAATCGTAATTACCTAATGGTAAAATTCATTGAGGCCCTTTCGTTGCCAAAGCCCCGTGAGTGCGAACCTCAATTCGCAGATGCGGTGAAGACAAAGCTGAAGCGTTGGGATCCTGAAGCGTTGCGAGTGCATCTACCGAGGCAGTGGGGCGAGGACGCTCTCAACCAATCAGATCTTGTGCACGCCGTGGCTAATCCCTGTTCCTCAATTATTTGCTCATGGTCCCTGGTCACACTTAGCCAAACGAGTTAGCAATGATTCTAGCACATGTCAAAATCATTGCGAGCTGAGGCTCAAGAATTCATCGAAGTGATTTATCGATTCGCGTTGCAGTTTGCGCAATTGGGGCTTGCATTTGCCAATCAATGTGAAGCTCCCACGTGGAAGCTTTTTGACTGGACGCAGCAGCAATCGTTGCACGCAGGAACAGCGAGCAATCTAGCAATCTGTCTCGATCTCAACACGGGACGTGGAGCAACATGCCCTGTGTGCATCAGGATTTGCCGTCCAACAGACAAGAAATTGGGACAGAAACTCCAGTCCCGGAGCCAGGTAGAGAAATTGCAGTCATTTCAATTGCTGCAATATATTGTTTTTTACGTCAAACTCGTGATGATGCTCACAGTTTTTGACAAAAAACCATCGTGAAGGATATGCGGAGCGAATGCTGGGCAAGTGAAAGTTGTGTGCTCTCATCGTGAAATCTCAGCAACACACGTGAAAACAGCACAAGAGGTGCTTGTGACGAGAAACATAGAGCGAAATGATGTCACCAAAATCGTTTCAACCTCGTTGAAACAAACTACCACAGTGCAGTAGGCGACGGAACGGGCAATGAATGCTTGTACCAGTGGGATACGGTACGACCAGTCTGACATCGACCACACATGCGCGCAACCGGCGCTGCAGTACGAGATATCACTACACAGTATGTATCGCGATCTTTACGGCCAGGGTTCGCTTACCCAAGACTAGGGGATGCTGACAGCAATCCTTGCTGCATTACCGAAGGCCTTGGTTGAGCCCCTCCGATGACCTTGATTCAACCTCCCTCTTAGTCTTCTATCACATTATCAAAGCTAGTGTTTGTATTTAGAAAGAAAGGCGTTGAATACGAGCAACCTCGCTCGACATCAGCCAATTGTATTATTACTTTAAACTTCAAGGTTTGTAGAATAAGTATGTTGATTGACGCGGTAACTTCATGAGTAGTCAGACCATTGTTGTTCTTGCAAAACAGAAATGATTACAGTCTGAAAAGAACACGTAGCAGTTAATCCAAACGCTCGATGCCATTGAGCGATGCATCCTAACACCCAAACTCCAAGCAAATTCATCCCAGAAAAACAAATCGCGCGTAATGACATGGTTCCTCATCATGTTTGACGTCCATCTTGGATATCTGGCGTCACGTTCTGTGTTGCCGTCACCTGTCCTGCGGACATATTGTGTCGTGGTTGTCTTCAGATTCGTGGACCTCTATAGCATAGCAAATCCAACCATCACGCTTCCTAACAGGGGTAACAGACCCAAGAACACCGGCAAGATGGTTGATGCCGAGCTGCTGTTGCTGCCGTCCATGCCATCGTAAACCTCGTTGGAGTTGGACGCGGTGGAGGATGTGGAAGATGCCGTTGATGTCTTGGTCTTGTTGGGAGGGTTCGGGTCCTGGGCACCGCAAGGGTTATCCGTTCTACATTTAGACTGGCAAGTGTTGTCGCTACAATCGGCCACACAGTTGTCGTTCTCTTGTGTGCAGGTGAAGTAGGGCATGGTAAGTGTGTACTCGGTCAAGTTAGGCGACTTCCCGTTACCGCAGACACAGCTGAACGACAAGTCGGTCTGCTCGATGGTTAGCTGCGTTGTTTCCGAGAATGTTCCTTGGAATTATCATACAGAATCGCATTCATTCGTTTCGGGCTCTCCTGACGAGATGGTCAAGCAGATGTTAGGACATGTTGCGGTTTCACTTTGGCACCAGGATGCTGTAATGGTTGTTAGCCGGTCAATATTCTCAAGAGACCGATGTTATTGGATGCCTACTCCTCTGGGAGAGCGGGACTGAGTCGGGGTCCAGTGCCGCGTTGACAGAAACGAAGGCGCTGGCCAAGGCAAAGGTTGTGGGCGTCGAGAAATGCATCGTGAAGAGCGTGCTGGAGCGTAACTGGTGTCTGTCGGGTAGAAGCTAGCTGTTCTTACTCAACACGAGATGTATTAATTATTAGTTGGATATGATTAAGCGATTGTAGGATGCGTTCGAAAAGTTGGCCAGTGATTCAAGTTAAGAAGCGGAAGTCCCAGCAGAGAGATAATAAATATTCTACCATCTGGGTAGCTGATCAACTATTGACCATCTCTTCTGCACACTCTGTGTCTTTGATGCGGGCTGGATGAGCCAAGGGTCAGTGCTGTACCACAATGGCTTAGCATCGCAAGCTTTGATCCATGCCTCGCTGCCCAAGCAGGGAAAACGCCGCCACTAGCTTGATGGGCAACGGGTGGCAGCTAGGGCAACGACCACGGTTGCGACGGGGCTACCCCTGGGCTGCATGCACAGTACGCACATGTCGGGTGTCCAAGCAAGCAAGCTGCAAGACTTTTACCAATCTTGCAGCTTTCCTTCCTGTCTTGCGTTAGTTAGTGGCCGGCTCTTCGAATCTTCATGGTTTCTGTGAGGACTAGTTCGTTTGCACTGGTGATGGTCCTGCACCTTTCGGGAATCTCTTAGAGCCTGGCTTGGGTTGAATGCAGTCAAGCTGTTTTTAGTGTTCGAATTCATGTCTCTAGCCAATACCATACGAAGTTGGGCCTTTCCAGAGCCATACGCCCCATCTATCAAGTCACTTGATGTTCAACTTGGGGAAACCTTTCACAGAGTCGAAGCCAGGCTGTGTCTGCTCCTCCTGTCTGTGATACTGCACATTGCAGCGCTCTGGGGCTACCTTCCCCCGCCGAAAGAAATCAAGATTAAAATTGGCTGCTAGCGTGGCCAATTTCGATCGACAGCAGTTGTATTCCGTCTTCATCTTGTACTACCCAGTGGTACGGAATCGGACTAGGTAATTAACTTACACTCACGCTCCAAATCATTGGGACAAGAGCAAACGAGGTAGTACTCTGGCTGGGATCACAACTGATGGAACGCCGCTTCTTTCAAATCACCTCGAACCACTGAAGTGTGGCTTGCGAATGTGTCAAAGTGGGTGTGTGCCGGTATTTTGCAAGTCAATTATGGACAGCAATCCGGGAAGCCACTCTCCTGTGATAACGGCATCCTGGAACGTTGAACAGGGAATACTAGTTTCTCTCGCTCACAGTAGCCCTCCCTCCGAACTAAAAGAAGTCTGGTTGAATTCATATTGGTGCGACGATATTTCGCTGATTCTTGAACATTGCAGCTGAGAAGAATCAAGAACCCAAACCGGTAGCACAGCAAGCACGTCCCCGATTGAGATCAGAAAACCTGGGGCATATCCCTGTTCCATTGTGCGGTCTATCCCATATCGCCCCACCTACGCAGCAAGCACATGGATTGCCACTCTGTTCCCCGCCCCTAGCTCTCGTATTGAGAATTTTGCTGTGTGGGCTCTGGAGACGAAATCTCAAGAAGACAGGCAGAATCCGGACTCTCCGCAGCTCGGAGCAGATACTTGCAGAGGCAACTGCAATGCATGTCTTCGTGTCAATCAGAGGAGGGCGCGCCATCGGAGGAATGACAGCGAAAAACAGAGCGGTTGGTCGGTCCGCAGTCGGCCGGATCACTGGGTAGGATTCTTAGATCGTACCCGTGCTGTACCCTATTCGGCTTGCCCGAAATACTTTGAGCTCGCACGAAGCACCGGTAGAAGGAACTTGCTCACTATCGGTGAACGAACCAAGCATTAAGTAAAGTCTACCAGTACAAGCTCTAAGTATTCCGGGCGTTTCGAGTACTGCCGTCTGGTCTCAGGCCTAGATTACACAGTAGGTCACAACCTCCTGTCAAGTATCGTGGGATCCGCGTCCAGTAGCTGGATTCTGACCGGACGGCTGATGTATTCCCTCAGTCAATCGACGTCAGGAATTTCAAGTCGAGAGTGCCTGCCATGAATCGTCATGATTCACGCCACTCATTTAAGCCACTGAGTCAGCAGCGCATACGACGCAGAACTTGTATACAGCATTCGAATAGGCCTCGTTTAGATGTACCGGTAGAATGATTATCCATCGAGTTAGACACAATTAGACCTACGGAGGTACCACGGCATTTACAGAAACCTCACTGACGAAGACTTTCGAATACCACGGATCACGTGTATATCAGTTTCTGGAAAATCACATGCCAGTACGGCCGAGAGACGGCGTACCTTCACACCTCAGCAACGCATGACTTCGGAAGCTGTCACCACTTTGGCCCGCATTCTAGAAATTCTCTGGGCCCGATTTAGGGGATTTTGTTGAAACCCTCTCTACAGCTCGTAACAATCGAGCCAAGATTGTTTATGAAACACTCAATGTGCAGTTACACAGTAGGAACGAGATTTATGTAACGTGGAAACTACTGACTACATCGAGACTCCCTCAATTATCCATACCTTAATATGGTAGGTGCGAATATTCGCTATCAGGGGCATCCCGTTTTGATAATATGTGCCTCGCCACCAGCGTTTGGACCCCAACGGTTTGCTTCGATTAAACTAAGTAGTGTGCTATAAGCTATCAGCCCTACGCCGCTGGATTACAGAGATTCAATTCTTGGGACGAAAAAAAAAACCAGGTGCCTCATGGGTTACCCATTAACCTACCTTGAGCGATAACGTTTGCTCCCATCACCAACAACAATACGCTCACCCAATTATCTGATTGACTCTCGAAGACCGCGAACAGTATTGTACTAGTATATGACATATTTGGGCGCAGAGGTCGGCTCCAAGAACAAACGAATCAAACAATTGAGCAGGCTTGAGGAAGATCCACTGTCTAGTTTCCACATCACCGCCCATATAATCACCAGTAGTTCCAGGCGCACTCCATTGTTCCTTGAAAGTAGCGGCCTCTCCGGGGCAGAGACCGGAACTTGGTGCTTTCTACACACCGATAGCCACATGATCCGTGGCAGATGAAAAGCCTCTGTTAGCAAGGCTTCTGCAAATGCTGTAAAAGGTCTGATTGTGCCTATCTCGATGTATATCTGATTGTGCATAACCACCAGCGTGGCCTACACAGTACACATACGCATGCTGTCTGCAAACTCTGCACATTCTGTGCTGCCGACTAAATAGCTTGCATAGGACATAAGTACAGTAGGTGGCGTGGATTTTGTGCGTTCCACAGCTCCACAGTCTCTCAATCATCGACCAGAAAGGGTATGTTCCACCCCCCCGATTTTGCTTTTTACGAGAAGTTGTCAAGATGTCGAGGAGAATACGAAGTATCCGCCAGTGGATTTACAGTAGATTGGTGGTGGCGGCCGCTTCCCCCATAATCACCAATGGCTTCGCACACTTTGGGGTTCCGGTTACTCGCTCAACAGTTTATTATTGTCAACTGCAGATTAAAATTGGCCTGTTGGGTAATACTGGTAACGGAGGAACGGCGATGACTTGGTCGATTGCCGTCCGTCGCCGTTGCAAGAGCTACCGGTATGGCGTTGATTAGTGCAAATTATCCCCAACGTCAGACACTTGAACTTTGATTGATCGTAGTTGTTTGGATCGATATGGCTCTTGACAGAGCGCAACTCCCAATACTTCATGCAGAATTTGAACTCACCAGTAACGTGTACTGTGTATGCCTGAGACCACAGTGGCTCCTGCATCATTCCGCGCGTCGAAGTGACTGATCGTGCTGTGGATTAGGATGACCCACGCCACTTACATAAGCGCTTCCAAGTCGGCATCACACGTGGCAGAGGTTGTGTTAAGGTTAGAATGCGGAATCAGCCTCGTTTAGATAGTAAACCCCATGTTTATCGAATTAAACAGTCAGACCTATTACGGCATTCACAGATGCCTCATTCATAAATGCTCCCACCCCTCACGAAGCCTTTCAACTGCCACGGCTCACATGTCATCAGTGTGCAGGAAAGCACAGTCAGCTCTGTACATATTGATCAAGTGGATGGTCCAAATTCTGACCGTTACACCCAGGTTATCGTTACCCAACGGATGCCCCTCGAACACACTTAGATTAGCAGTGTCGAATTTGGTAGATATTGGCTAAATCATAAAACCATCCAACAATCTGCCATTCCAGAAGTAGATAATGATGAGAAAATGTTTACATTACGATGAGGGACCAGCGACCTCTCGCAAAGCTTCAATCTCAATACCGACCTTGTTTCAGAATGCTCCCTATCGGTACGCTCACGACATGCTCAACACAATGAACCATGTACTCTGGGCTGGCTGTTTAGCGCACGGAATTACAGATATGAGAGAACTGGCTCTTGTGGTCGTAAAAATGCATGCTAATGCCTGCAAATCCCCTTAAACTGGCGAGTTAACCGGTCATTTCCACCACAATGTGCAGAATGTATGCCCATCCTCCCTCAACTTGACGGGTTGAACATCCTAATTCGGGGCGTGACAGGGCACAATTTTCGATCGTTACTTCCAGGGTCGTTACTCCAAGGGTTTCCCACAGAACGATCCAGAGGAATTGATCGTTACGTCCAGGTTATCGTCATGTGCAAGATTGACTATATCACTCGCGAATACACCCCGGAATAACAATCCTTTTAAGAAAGCCCGGATTCAGGACTGGATTGTGAAGCTCCGAAATCGTGCTCATACAAGCGGCGGCCGGATCACCGCTCGCGGACAGGGAATGGTTCCAATACTCGTTTCCTGGAAATGAGTTCCCATCCCAAGCATAGCTGAGCACCAGTAAACGATTGGCCTCGACTCCTGTCAGCTTCGACGCAGGGCTCCGCTTCGTGAACTTGGCTGTGATGCCGTGCTGAGCTGCTTTTGCTATTATGGCATTCTGTAGATTAGCCGCGACATCGATATAGTTGAAATCAAGTACCGCTATCGAGCCCAACTGGTTTTTGGAGCCAAAGTGGTCGACCGCTTCGCTAAACGCATCAATGAAGTATCTGGGTTGCTGGCCATCTCTCATCCAGACTCCTAGACCCAACCCGACAACAACCACGTAAGCATCTTTACCAGCTTCTTCTGCTCGTTCGTTTGCTTCAAGCAGGAGAATTACAATGGTAATAGTCATTCGTGCTTTATACATGTCCGCATCAAATCCGGTGTTCGATTCTTCAAGAGGGCGAGGAACGGTCGTATCACCAGGTTTGAAAAAATCTCGGAAAAGCTGGTCGAGTTGAGGATGCTGTCGTGAATTTGGTGCGGGAGAAAGAACATATGCGCTGTCCATATGACCTGGACGCTCGAAGCGAGCTCCACTAGCACCCGATATGACCATTAGTCTGTTGGTTTCCGACAAGATCAAGACTTCTGAGGTCGCCCTGATCTTGTTTTGAGGGCTCCTCATATCGGCTTTTGCCAAAATAGCAGGCAGGGAAAGGCCACTTTCAGCCATATTACACTTACACAAGACCGACAATAACGCCACGAGACTCGAATGAGCCAGGACTACCAGGTATCCCGCGGTTGTATCGGTTCCCATCATTAATGAAATAGCTCGGTGAGCTGACGCCGAGGAGGGATCCAAGCATGATTTCATCATCTATGAGATGAGGTCAACCCGACGGGAAGCTTAACTGCAGTGCATCTAGATTTGCACTAGGTAGAGGGAATGAGAAGAAGATAAGTTCATTAGAGAGAGAAATCTTACAGCTCAAATACTCGGCAAGCTTGAGACTAGCGCTTTGCTGTTCCCCATCACAACCAACCCGGTCCCATTCGTCCGTTTTCTCACCGATCATGCTTCCGTCGCGTAGCATGGTATAATCGCTCGAAGTCATAAACATGAGACTACAGATATGATGAGTCAGAGCACGATGCCCAAGTCACGGCAGCCTAGAACCCCCGTGAACGGCACAAGGCAAAGCACTATTGGAAGATGAGATTGTTACTTGCGGGCGTTTGGCGACTTTAAGGACAACTGGTCAGTTTTCATTCGATTCAGAGCGATGGCGAGGTTTGGGCTTGGACAATACTCACTTAAGCGAGCAACCTGGTCCTGCCAAGTCCATTCCTCACTTGTCTTGTAGAATGTCTTTTCAATGGCACTGCCACATTTGCGTTTGTGGGCAAGGAAATTCCTGACGAGGTCGGGAAATCTTTCGTGGATAACGATACGTGTGCCCTCAGCATCTTGTGTGACGGTGGTGGCATCAAATTGACTTGAGGATATGCTGTTTGTCGTAATAGGACGACATTCTAGCATATGGAGCGCTTCCACGAGGTTGGCACCAGAGTTGATGCGAGAAAGCACCGTCTCTTGTTCTGCGCTCATGCTGCTACTTGTGACAAATGGCGTCTTGGTGTGGGTTTTTATTAATGTACTGTTCCATGTACAACTCTTCGTACGTGGCTGTAGGTGGTGAACGACCTTCACATGCGGAGTTACCAACACGCTCATCAGTGAGTAAATCCGGACTCTAGTTGATATACTGACGATGAGTGAATTCCCCTTTCTAGACGTGCCTGTGGACCCATCAAGACCTGTCTGTGTGGCTTGCAACTTTTGAGCTTCTACTATAATCAAAGTGCCACGATTAGACAAAATTGATCGGATTGAAAAGCCTTGGGTTTCTACCTACGAATTAGTATGATTCGCGCCCTCCTCCGCATCTTGTTCATCATTAAATATCCAGATCACGTACTTTGCCAGTCCCCGTAAACTCTGTCGCTGTAAGACCCAACAAATACGGAACTGTGACTGAACTAACTACCGCTATTGAAAACCTACAAGGCGTAGTGAGTGGTTCAGAATCGGCGTGGTTGTTAGTGGATACCGGTACTGTTCTATCCTAGGCTTTCTGGACGTGACTGCGAAAGCTCCGGAACAGCTTCCTGTCCTGCCTGTGAATTTTCAAAACCCCGCTTTTCGGTACGAGCACATGGTGAGCTGGGAATGCATGGCTGAGACCCCGAATACAAAACCCCTTGCCGAGCTACTATACATACCGATACGGTCTTCATTGATGGATTCGAATTTCTATTAACAACCCTGCCAGCATTCACTAGTCTGGCTCCAAGCGGACCAACTTCCTCTCAGATAGAAAATAGAGTAGATAGGTCGCCGCACCTAGTTCAGAAATCATGTAAGTGCTCGCTTGGCGTCGCTGTGGACTGACCATTGGCTTGGGAAACTTATGTTAGAAGATCCTCTCACTCTGCGCTAAGGATGCGGAGTGCCGCCCCTAAGAGGCAAGGAAAAGTGCTGGGCTGTCTTTTCTAAGGGGATCTACTAACCGCTGAGAGGGCTGAACATCGATTAAATCGATGTTTTGTCAAAATTGTTTCATTAAAATCGGATTTGATGGCCACTTTGCGCACCAATATTAGATCTGAAGATCGATGTCATTCCCTCCTGTTGGGCCAGCAGGCATACCGCCTTAGTTTAAAGATCAAGTCTCAATGTAGACAACTATCGAAGCCATAAGTTCACAAGTTGTGAAGATAACACATTTGATGGCAGCATAGACTAGTTCGTCCGATCTCCAAAGACCGGAAGCTAGTGATAAATGGTGCACTCAGTACCTACAGCGACGGGTCAAAACTAAGTTCCGCCGTGCACCTCATCGCCCTAACTACCGTTTATACACCCCGTCTTCGATCGACCTTGACTTCATCAAATGGTGTCAAATCTGCGTAGTTTTGGGATTTAATTCCAAACAATCGTGAATCTAATCAAAAGCCATCAGAAATTGAGCGGGCCTACATCGCTACAGCAGCTGTGTTTAAGACTACGTCGAGGTTGCACAGGCATCCAACACCAGCAGGACAAGAGTCAATAAGATACCAGAAACCTTACACAAGCGTCACACGCTTGCCACCAAGCCTGGTCAATGTCAGACTGGAATAAAAATGTTGCTGGTTAGGCAATATCAAAAATAAAGGATTGCAGGTCAACGATCCCATGTAAGGTATGGGACCAGTTTCAGTAATTGACCCCAAAGACTTGTGTTTGGATAAATCGTGCTGTCAAAGCTCCACTAGTCGCCCTGTTGCTTGAATTTCTTTCAGTTTCTAATAGAATAATAGAAAAAGGACATGGTAAATCTGGAAAAGCATGTGAAAGCAACCATTTTAATCATGGTTTGAGCCTGCATCTGGGTAGATACTAACAGCGACGGACAGTAATGCAACCTCAAAGTTATGGAGTGGCCACTAATCCAACTATGAGAACGAAAGAAGAATACAACGTCTGTCATTGTTTGAGGGTTTTAAGGGAAGAGTTGATCCCCAATGATGATTGAATGCGCCATTTTCAGCACGACAATGCCTGCATTCATACCTTTGCTCAAGCTATTGCAATCATGGAGGAGGATTGAAGTTTAATCTTAGAATGGCCGTCTTACATCCCAGATCTCAACCATACTGGGCATATTTGGGCCACTGTGAAGAGGATTTTGAGAAACATATCCATCAACATATTCAAGCTAAAAAGGAATAAATTGAACATTGCGCATTTTAAGGATTGTTTGCAGAGAGCATGGGCAGCAGTACATTCATGCGACATTGAGCGTCTGATTGAAACTTCAGTATGCCTGATCGACTCCGGGCGGTGCCGCAGACAATGAGCTGATACACCAAATATCAATACCCGCAAGCAGAACGCCAAGATACACGTATTTTCATTTCATTCATGCTAACATTGGTGATTGAACGTATGGGTCAATATTGGACGATAATATGGTCGAGACCGAAAATTGGCAACGCGCACTTCGAATTTGACCACTAATTGTAACTCAGCACAAGTAACACAGAACCCATCACCCTGTTCGATAAAATCCCGGGTTTTAGTCTCGGGGTGTCAGTGTATGAGTAGGTAAAATGTGATGCTCTAGCGATAGACTCTTTTGACGGGCAACAGGCTTTAAAATTCTAGCTCGCATCGTGAGATGAATTTGGTTCCGTTCATCCGCATATGCTGAGGTCCGGGTAGACCTGCAGTGGGAACCATTGAAACTTAATCAGCCGATTGCACACTGCTAGCTTAGTAGTGCTAGGATAGACGATCACCTAAGGAACACTGACGGCCCCTGACCAATGCGACGTCAGCTTGCGGTCTGGGAGCAAACACCGATGTGACAAACCCGTTACATCATTGTCACCGCTGCCTCAAACATTTTCTCGACCGCATACAAATCCGACTTGTAGTTGGCGTAACAATATTTGCGCCTTTCTAGTTTCATCAGTTAACATTGAATCTACCAAAGATTACTAGCTTAACGATCTCTTGATACTTGCCTAGGAGACGTGAAGAGAACGAGTTTGACTGTTAGACCCGAGGTGCTGGCCTGCCGCCACCCACCAATTCTTTCAACGCTATGTTTCATTACGACAATTCGCTGCAAACACTCACGTCGGAAGGCACACCCGATCCATTCGTTATACGCGCCTTTGATAAATTTTACATGGTGAGCTACCATTGCTTCTCTATGATGCGCTTGCTCCTCGAAGGAAGAGAAATAGAATTCTATCATGGGAAATGAATCGTATACATAGCCAGGCGGGACTTGGCTCGTTGGTGAAAAGGCTGATAGAGTTGGATTTCTCGTATACTTTCCCCGGGAATCGTATCCTGAATTGCTCAACCAGGGCATAGTAGCTTCCCCATCTCGGTTCCTTCAGAAGGAATTTCCCACGCATCGTGTGCTAATAATTCCGTCCCGCGCAGACATTCACCGCCGACGGGAACAGGATAGAGATATGGCGCACAGATAATCTAGCCAATTTCCAATCGTCGGCCACACGACATGTAGTATGGTATGTCAGCTCCTATGTGATCGAGGAAGAAGATCTATGCTGATACTATTGCCAGGCGACCGCCTCCAGGCACGGACCACTCAGCTGATTTATGGGCTCCAGAGCTTCATGCCTTGTCTGGAAGATGGTACATCTACTACGCGGCCGCGCATCCTGCCCAAGGGAATAAGTCTCACAGAATGTATGTTCTCGGTGGGCCCCCGGCAAATGAGGATCCAGTACAAGGGCAGTGGGAGTTTCTGGGACGCATTCATGGCATGCCCGAGCAGTGGCAAATAGACGGAACAGTCTTCCCGCTCAACAATGAGCTTTACTTGGTGTACTCGGGTTGGCCTTTGGATAACTACGGCGCCTCGGACTTGACGCAACAACTTTTCATCGTAAAGCTTGCGCACCCTACCGCAGCAGCTAGCCACCCCGTTCTCCTTTCATCGCCAGAGCATCCCTGGGAATTCACGCGTGATCAGGCGGGCGATCACGGTATCAACGAGGGACCCCAATTCCTGCAAGCACCTGATGGAAGTTGGAAAGGCATTGCGTACTCTTGCGCGGGTAGCTGGACGCATCAGTACAAGATGGCGGCCCTGCACTATGCGGGCGGCGATCCGTTAGACCCGCGAGCCTGGCCCAAAAGCCAGGACCCGCTCCTCATGGCGCATCCGGAGGGACGAGGCCCCTGGGGTCCCGGCCATGGCAGCTTTGTCGGGATAGGCGACCAGACTATGTGCGTGTATCATGCGACGGATAATCCAACTGACGGATGGGCGAACCGAAGGGCGAGATGTCAGGTGGTTGCTTTCAATGAAGGTGGGCCCTATATGGGACTTTACTGTGGCGCACCAGCAGAACGACCAAGGGGAGGGGTAATCGAGAAACTGAAGCGTCGAATGAGTAAGAGAGGGAGTGAGGTTATAGCGATGATTCCAGGAGGACAGAATGCATTAAAGGCACTACAAAATAGGATTTAGGATTAATGCATTATCCTGGCATGGAATTGCCCCGGGAGAGCGACGGAACTGCAGACCACCAAAATCAAGGTGATTTACATTTTCGTTGTGCTCCAGGGGATATCCGAAGGGTACAACCGAAAACTAGGTTGGACTGCATCATACAGCGAATCGAGCGAACTAATCTTACGGCCTGCACGTTCGATTGCTACATATCGACCAACTCCCCGCCAGGCCTAGAGTCGGCATCTGGCGAGTCGAGGAGACACAATTTGCTAGAAGCCGACTCTATGCTTGTCCGATAGCTCAGCCAAGCTTCTTTTGTCCTCACAAACGCAGCAAGGCTTAGGAAGACGACGCGCGCAAGCCTAGGTGGTGCCATGGATATGCAACCAGGGGCTTCTCAGACGCGACAGAAGTTGGTCTCGGGTAAACAAACCGTGTTTGGGTTCGTTGTCTGTGCTGCATTGTCTAAAGAGCAGCGTGTCGACTGACATTACGAAAATGAAATGAGCGTGGAGGAGTGAAGGAGCTGGGAAAGCCTGATACGAACAACAATACGGAAAATGAGGAAGTTGCATCCGCTCTTTTAGATAGCTCCTCACCAACTTTAGCGGGTAGCTGTCTAGAGACCCTCGGTGGAACGGAGGTAGAAAATACGCGTAACTGTGAGTGAACAATGAAAGGATGAGTAGTACGAAAGGAAGGAAACAATACAACAATTACCTGTCTATGCCGCTCTTCGCCATCCTCCCCAGCACTCACAAGGGAGGATGCCCAGGCCAAACCACGTGGAGGTGGCGGCATGTCTTGGCCCTCGGTCGATCGGCGGTCAAATGCTCGAGTGCACTGCAAGTGACGGTCGATAGCTCGGGTGGTCGGGAACTAGCGGTTAGCAAGACGAGAGGAGAGCAGGAAGGTTCGATGCCAGTGAGAGTTGGAAAGGTGCTGTTGAAGGGGAGAGCGGAAGCGTGCAAGACGAGAGTGGAAGAGAAGGGGGTGTGGAAGGTGAGGTGTGCAGGTGAGGTGGGCAGATGAGGTGGGCAGGTGGAGTTGGAAGGTGCTGTTGAAGGGGAAAGCGGAAGTGTGCAAGACGAGAGTGTGGAAGAGAAGGGTGTGTGGAAGGTGAGGTGGGCAGGTGAATTGGGCAAGTGGAGTTGGAAGGTGGAGTTGGAAGGTGAGGTTGAAAGGTGAGGTGAGAAGTGAAGTGAGAAGGTAGATGGGAAAAAGTGAAATCGAAGACGGATGAACGGTCAAGTGTAGGATGGATTGAAGGTGGGGCGCAATTTAAGTTGAAAAGTCGATGCGAAAGCTTTGAGATAAAAACGAGGCAGGCACGAAGGACTGAATATTTACATGCTGTTGATCAAATGCATCGCGAAATCTATCTCGAGCCGAGATAAGGAGGTACGTATTGCTTGAACTACGTCGTGGTGGTTGCCGTGGTGAGCCTTGAGTCTGCTGCCTAAGTAAACCCCCGTTAGTGTTTTCTTGTAGCGGAGCTCTTGGGAATCACCTCAGTTTTGCGAACGCACGCTAGACTTTTTAGATTTAACTTAGTTGAGCGAGCCGTCGCAGTCCGTATCTGGCTATTACCAAGACACGCATTCTCCACGTACAATACAAGTTCACTGTGGTTCTTGAGACCTTATATTGCACTTCGAAGCTCGGCTAGAGACCGAGGGTAAGAGTAAAACGGACAGGAAGCCATATGATTTGACATGGGCAGGTATCGATTGCAGTTTCGACCAGTATAGAGGGACTAAAACCTTGTAGACACATGTAGGAAGGACTCGGTAGCGATAATACTGGGGCTTGATGGTAAATCTAGGGGCATAGTATGTATGTATCCGACTTCGAGAATAGGATTGATCCTTAGCTAATCTTGATCTCCGAGATCACTCGTTTACGGAGCTCTTTTCTAAACCTGGTCTGTTCTCACTAGATGTTGGTTTGAAATTGCTTTGATAGTCAAGCATGCACTTTACTGTTTATGGCTGCGACTGGGAATTCCTTCTACTTCAAGTTTGTTCGTGTAAGCTATCCTAACGTCCTAGGTCAAACATGGTAATGGTCACTTAGACAATTTGGAGATCAGCAGGAAATTAGCTGTAATTCAAACGATTTTGAGAATTTGAGGCGAATGAATAGTGTAATCGCTCACGAAGATAATGGTTGTCGAGGTTCATTGGCCACTCAAAATACCGGTAAACTAACAGCTTCAGGGCATCACCGGTCTATTTCTGAGGGCCAAATCTCCGTGGTTTCGTTCAAAGCAATCCTTCTTTGAATTTAATAGTGGTACCACTATAATCATGCTTGATGACTATAACTGATGCTGAGAGAAGGTTGTAACTGGACCAAATCTTTGAAGTGATAGTCCAGGGGTTGGTTGGAAAATTTGATGAGGCTACCCTACGGATTGGAAAGATTTCAATGAGGAAAATATCCGGAATGAGCTAAGCTATCAGGTAGTTCAAATAAGAACCACATCGGTTCAGCGATAGATATCTTTCGGCATTATCAGGCAGAAGAGGATGTTTGAGGTCATCATTCCTACTGTGGGAAGTCAAGAAATAGGGGCTCGCACGGTCCATCTGGGCAGACAGGGAAAGTCCTGACCAGTCCAGCCTTAAAGCCTGTAAACGCCGAGAGCGGCATCCTAAGCAGCAGCGTTTCATGAAACAGGATCAGGATTGACGGCAATGACAGAGATCAGTTGCCAATGTCTTGTTGACGGATAGAAGATGGCTCACTGGATTTTCCAATGTCGCAGAAATTAGAGAAAAAGTCCAACTGCCACTTCAATGGGTGGACACGCCATGTCAAGGCGCCTCTCTAGGACCACGCGGGCAATGAGACTGCCACGAGCCTCCTCACCGCTCTGGCTACCCATACTCTCGGCGTGCACCCTCTTCACTACACTCGTTTCCTGCTACGCAACTCTATCAGACGAATCCCTCAAGCGTCTCACCGATGGCAGACAAGATCTCGACGTGCGCGATGGGGCGCTGCTTGCTCCGCTGCTGCACCCACGTGTTCCGGGCACGGCAGGCTCCACGGCGGCTCAGCAGCACTTTGTTGAATTCTTCACGACGCATCTGCCGGCATGGAAACTGACATGGCATAATACGACCTCCAAAACACCAGCGACAGGCGACACTGATGTGCCCTTCACAAACATCATATTTGGGCGTGATCCGCCCTGGGCAAGTCCCGGCGACGTCGCGCGCTTGACCCTAGTGGCTCATTATGATACGTTGTATCAACCGGAGGGATTCATTGGAGCGGTGGATAGCGCAGCGTCGTGCGCTATTCTCATGCATGTTGCCAGGGCCGTCGACGACATGCTCACGCGCAAGTGGGAGGACATGCAACATAATGGTGAAGCGGGCTCAGGGCTGGAGGAGGAAAAGGGTGTGCAAATTCTGTTCCTGGATGGCGAGGAGGCGTGGGCTACGTGGACAGAAGACGATTCCCTCTATGGCTCAAGGTGCGTGCGTAAGAGCAGGAAACCTACAATCTGTGTTTATACTGATACAAGACCACATCACCATACAGAGCCCTCGCGAAATCATGGGAAGAAGAGATCTACCCCACTTCTTCCGAGCACAACAGCCCCCTCAAAGCCATCAGCCTCTTCCTACTCCTCGACCTCCTGGGCGCTCCCAACCCGCGTGTACCCTCTTTCTTTCCGTCTACGCACGGGGCCTACCAAGGCATGTCTAAGGTCGAAGAGCGACTGCGCCAGCTAGGTGCGCTGTGCACCACCCCGCCGCTCCAGCAGGGATCGAGAGCTTTCTTGCCGGATACGGTCAAAGAGAAGTATCAGTTCCATCGCGGCTACATCGAAGATGACCATGTGCCGTTTCTGCGGCGTGGGATAGAGGTCTTGCATGTTATTCCGTACCCGTTCCCGAAGATCTGGCATACGATGGACGATGATGCAGAACATCTAGACCTAGATGCGATGGGGGATTGGGCTAAGATTGTTACGGGGTTTGTTGCGGAGTGGATGGAGTTGGATGGATTTGTAGAGATCAGTGGAGAGACGGATGGGAAGTTCGGACAGGGAGGGAGTAGAGATAGAGATAGAGATAGAGATAGAGACGAGTTATGACGATAATGATAATAATTTTTTGATGTTTGAGGTTCGGGTGAATAGAGAATTAATTCCCCAAGCCATGGCATCGCCATGTGCTGCTGGCATTCAGAGGTACATACTGGTATGTGGGGGTTTTCCTCAAGGGTTAGTTACGGAGTCAAGTTACCAGTAACCTGTTCAGCCTGTCTAGGGTTACCGGTAGGGTTAGAACCGTTCGAATGACGGAGATAACTGATTTTACCACTTTATCGATAACGCTGTCATACCACAACGAATCCTACCAGGAACCACTGCGGCCTGTGCACCAATGGGCAACACGTAACCAGTTTCCCAAGACAGCTTGGAGCTTACATTAAGGAGTGGACACCTTAGCGTCGCGGGACAAAGTTCTGCCATCACTGTGATAAAGGGTTCCATGATAATCACGACACGATAACGGTAAAGCACCAGTCTCGGAGCCCTCTCTTCCCCCCCAAGAGCGCCAGCCGTCACGATGCGAATCCTGCACTCCATCGTCCCGTCGCTACTGCTAGCTGCCGGTGCAGCGCAGGCAGCTTCTTCCTGGGGGTTCAACGATGCCACTTTGACTGTCGCGGCTAAGAAGTCTGAGGCTTCGTTTAAGGAAAAGTATGGATGAATTTTTTTTCTTCTATCTTGTTCTCCGGAGTTGGGTCTCTGTCGATCTTCTTAATTGGATAGAGGAAATGCTGACAGAATGTGTGTTGCTCTGTGCTAACCAGATTCACCGAAAAATCGCCGCTTCAGAAACCAGTGCTGCTAGCCCGTTCCGAGAGCCTGAAGCTCGTCATCACAGTCCAGGAAAATGGAAAAGGAAAGCGACCGCACCAGGCCCTCCTCGTGCTGCAGGAGCCCGAGTCCGGTCTTGAGGCGCCGTTCCTGCTGACGGTCAAAGACAGCGGCAAGGCCATTGTCGAGTTCGTATGTGTCTTATCCTTTTCTTTCGCGCTGTTCACCCTCATGCCTGCGCCGCCCTGCCACTCTTGACTAACTTGCTCTCATCTAGAAACGAACCGATCTCCCCACCCCACTCCTGGAGTCGCGCAAACCCCTTAAGGCATCGCTGGTCCTAGCCTCGTTCGGTTCTACCTCCGGATACAAAGCCCCTGTGTTCCACGTCCAAGTCAAGCCAGATGACGCAGATCCCTTGTACGAGAAACCGCTGCGCTACGGCAAGCGTGACGAGATCCACCATATCTTCCGCGACGATCCCAAGAACCCGCCTAAAGTGGTGTCCTTGCTCTTTTCGCTTGCCGTGCTCGCTACGCTACCAGCGCTGTTTATTGGGGTATGTTGTGGATTAGACAAAAGTTTTAAGAGATTATTACTGACGTGGAAATATAATAGTGGCTTGCTCTTGGTGGGAACGTAGCCCACTTGTCCACCGCGCTATCGAACAATCCCGTCGCTCATGCCACTTTCTTCGGTTCGATTGTTGCTATGGAAGGCGTTTTCTTCCTATACTATGCGACCTGGACTTTGTTCCAGATCTTGCCCATCGTTTTCGTTGTGGGCACTTGCACGGTATTGAGTGGAACGAAGGCGCTTGGGGAGGTACAGAAGAGGCGCTTGGCTGGGGAAAGATGAGAAATCCGGTTGGCATTTCAGGAATTTTGTGATTAAGAACAATGGACTGAGGGGGCACATGTGCACGTATGTGGCGATTGCGCATCGTTTTCAATGGAACTTAGTATAGATTAGTTGGTGTCTGGGGAATGAACAATGTACAACAGAGTTGGCCGTTTCATGAGTGAAAGAAAAGGGCGACAATGTGGACAGATGCATTGTAGGCCTGTTCTTCTATGACATTCCGGATAGGGTGATTAAGATGAGAGCGAAGGAGGATTTTGACATAGAGCCATGGTGATCCCGCTTGGAGGGCACACCATACTGGTCAATGTTGGTGGGTTCGACCATGATCTCTTTCACTTAATCGAACTGTACCGAATCTCATGAAAGGTGCCGCGCAATACCTACTCGAAACCCACCCACATATAGACGTTCTGCTAGCCTTCCTAAATACTTGTGCAAATTGCAGAGCTCTTAATCTTCGCAATATTCAAACAATATCGTTATAGCTTGCAAAGTGCAAGATTCCACAAGATCACGAGGACTATTAAAGTTTCAAGCGCATGCTGGCTACTAGAATGCATGCACGTCGGGGAAAATAGAAAGTGAGATGAAGTGAGCCACAGCAGCATGAAATGAGCTCGAAAAGTTCCTCACAATAAGGCTGCACAACGCTAACCTTTCGAGGCACGGAAAAAGATATGGCGAACAATGAGACCACGACTAAAGTCTCACCACCATCATCACCTCGCCGCATAGAAAACTCACAGCAAAATACCAGCAATACCTTCAACGACATACACTCCGATGCGGCCTTGCATTGTAGAAGAGACTCTCTTCTCTGCCCCGTCACGGCTCTCGCTTTTTTCACCTCTTCTCTTGACGGCCGCTTGTATCTCATTGCAGGCGAGGATACGCAAGTGAGGATCTACGATGTGCAGACGGCCAGGATATGCGGGGATGATGGTGTTGCAGCAAGTGGACAGATTCCAGTGTTTGGGGGTCCGGGACAGGCCGTCCATGGGATAATAGTATCGGAAGATGTTGAGAATTATCGGGAAGAAACGCAGCAGCCGCGACAAGCTTGTAAGGGGCAGATTTTGATATGGGGCGGCGAGTATGTGTCTGTCCTTTCCAAGGCTGAAGTCGAGGGGTTTTGCCAGCATCGGGATTCAAGCGTCTCATATTTAGATTCCGGCAATATTCCGTGCCGGAGCGGCGCCACCTCAGGGGGGGTAAGAAAGTGCGTTGGAAGGGCGCCGGATTGGATTCTTGATGGCGCTTTTTCGCCTTCGTCATCTACAGGGCAAGCGGACATGAAGTTCGTGCTTCTCACCGCCCATAACGAAGTGGTTGTCGGTTGGTGGGACGGCGAACAGGATAATATTCAGTTTGGTGGGCTGTATTCTCCATCGCGACCTATCCTATATTCGGGGTCTGTGGTCTGGGAAAAGGGACAGCATAGTGACCATGGAGACGAAGCGGAGAGGAACGATAACGAGAGCATTCTCGTGGCTGCTGGGACAGTATTCGGTGAGATTCTGGTTTGGCGGTGCCATAATAGGGAGGAGAAACCATGGTGCGAGACCTTGCATGTGTTTACTGGCCATGAAGGATCCATTTTTGGGGTCGACATC
>JAOYMO020000001.1:229242-245216 GCA_025802455.2 Iodosphaeria phyllophila | reverse complement strand
GTAAGAAGGCTCCCAAGCGGAAAATCGACGAGGTTGACGAAGGTTTGTGTTGTGGCTAAGCACTCCGTGGATTAATGAGCTCGTCAACCACTGATATTTTGTTGGGGATAGTCAATGTTGTATCGTCTTCGACGCCTCCTGGCGCACTAAACAACACATTCAAAGGCCAAAAAGTCGCTCGAACACGGATCGCTAGGGGCAAAAGTCTATCTCGTTTGGTGAACCACTCTGAAGAGGATGCCGACGACATGAAGTATTATCCCTTGCATTTCATTCCCTTTTCTGCAACTAACGCTCTGATAGCCAGCCTCTGGACTGGCCGGTCTGGCTGAATAACTTGACTACAACGGAGAGAAAGGACGCAAATGACTGTATTGCTAAGTTCCAGAAGACGGCAAATACACGCAAGGAGAAGATGAGAGAATTCATCAAGATACAGAAAAAGAAAGCGTAGGTTATCCGTGTTTCTTTTTGCAGAATTCACAACTGACACCAGATCTAGGATGGAGGATGACCAAATATTCGAGGCTCAGACCAAGACAATATTGGAAACGTTGAATCAATCCGATTCAGACAAATCACCCCACTTGGCACAGAACACGTTACTACACCCGCGCAAGAGAGAGAACAGTTCTCTCTTCGCAGATACCCAAAAAGTCGCCGAAAAGAGCCTCTCCATCATCGTTGTGTTCAAGGAGATGACAGAGGTGGTCAAGAAATGCAAAGTGAACGAACCATCTCCACGACTTAGCAAGCAAAGAGACTTTGTCGAGAACATCTTGACTCTGGGGCGAGAGCACGGGGAGAGACTTGTGGCGAATGCGCTAGATCCAGGCAGGTTCCCTGCTCCTTTCGATGTGGATCGCCGGAAATTGAGCGATATGGAAGGCATGGCGTTTGATTTCTTCAAGACTAGCCATCGGACTCTGCAAAAGGATTGCTGGGGTCACGTTGCTGGTAAGCAATTGCAGGAAATCGAGAGGCTGGACGCTACGGTTCCGGTGGGCTTTGAATCGTCGTGAAGAGCCTAGGAGGGTTTCTTGGTGATCGTTGACGATGAGAAATACAATTACGGGACGGACACTGGGACGGGGGCATGTTGCTGGGAGGGAGTTGGGTGGGGAAAACAAGTGCTATCCCATGGCAGAGGCCATGGCTTTGCTGATCTATGGGATGTTGTTATTTCAAGGGAGCTATTTCAAAGAACATCTGGGGGCTGGGGGAACAAAATTTGCTGGAAAACTTGATTCTGTTGGTAGGTGAGAGGATCAGTAGCTAGCGTTTAAGCAATCAAAATAAGATATTTGCTCTCATTCCTTTACTTTCTCGCTTGAGCATTCTATTGGGGATGGCGCTGTGGTGTAGCTAGCCTTAGTATGGTAACCATGGAGCAGTGCGAGGCGGAATACTGTGCGGTACGGTACCGTGCTTAGAAAGCACTTTGTTCACTATTGAGCTTTTTGTGGGGTAACTTACACGCCAAGCCTTTTTCCCCCTGGTAGGGTCAGTTGCCCACAGCTCGAGTTTTGCAAAGCCCACCAAAATTGCAAGCACTCGAAAATCTGCCCTGGCAAGCACAACTTTCTAAACCTGTCTGATTGAATAGGTTTCTGTCCATGACAACAACAACGACATCCGACTCTCCATTTTCGCAGTCACTGTCCATCTGGTTCGTAAAATCCATCTTCATACTCGAGATCAACCTAAAAAAAAAATTGCCCCGTTGTTGTAGTTTGCTGACTTTTCTCCCTGATCACAGCCAAAATGGGTGCGCTCAAGTATGTCGAAGAGCTTCAGAAGAAGAAGCAGTCGGATGTGCTGCGCTTCCTTCTCCGAGTTCGCTGCTGGGAAGTATGTTGAAAACCGTGACACCCAATTATCCGGGATACGATGGATGAAGACGTCAAAACATGTGGACTTGGTAGTTTCTCTCCAGACCCCGCATCGTCGTGAACATCCTTCACACAATGAAGTGATGAGGACGATAGGGGCTGGAGCAGAGCTCCTGTCTGTGCTATACAGTCGTTGAACATAAGCTGAGACTGCATTAATATAGCTCCGTCAATTGAACGTCATCCACCGCGCCTCCCGCCCCTCGCGTCCCGACAAGGCCCGCCGTCTTGGGTACAAGGCCAAGCAGGGTTATGTCATCTACCGTGTGCGTGTCCGCCGTGGTGGACGCAAGCGACCCGTTCCCAAGGGTGCTACTTATGGTATGTTCTCAGTTGTCACTGTCACTAAAACCATCATCATCCTCCTCGTATCGTGACGAAATCACCAAACTAACAACCCATTCAAGGCAAACCAACCAACCAGGGTGTCAACCAACTAAAATACCAGCGTTCCCTCAAGGCCACTGCTGAGGAGCGTGTTGGCCGCCGCTGCGCCAACTTGCGTGTTCTTAACTCGTACTGGATCAACCAGGACTCGACCTACAAGTACTACGAAGTCATCCTCGTCGACCCCCAGCACAAGGCTATCCGACAGGATCCCCGCATAAACTGGATCGTCAACCCCGTCCACAAGCACCGCGAGTGCCGTGGTCTCACTGCCACTGGAAAGAAGTCGCGTGGTCTCAACAAGGGTCATCGCTACAACAAGACCCATGCTGGCCGCAGAAAGACTTGGAAGCGTCACAACACCCTCTCCCTCTGGCGTTACCGGTAGATGTGCCGTTGAGGTTTCGGGCGTTGGTATGGTGGATCGCGAGCTTGTTACATGCCTTTTTCTCGCCCGATTACTGTCCACTGAGAGTGGTCATTCTCAGCAGAGAGAGAAATGGTAGAGGGAAAACGGACAGAGGAAAAGAAACACTTGCTTTAGTCTTGTAGCGATGGACGAGACAGCCTTCACTGGCGTAATGAGACACGAACGAATTTTACTACATCATTTCACTAGCCGCGGCTATGCTGTCTGGTTCTTGTTTCTGTGTCATGATTCGATAGTGTGTAGAATATGAACGTGAGGAGTGCTATCGTACTACCGTGTATGATTAGACCTACTGAATCTATCCATTAAAGCGGCCTACGGCCCCACCTGTCTACCTACTTCTCACGAGTGGGGGCGAACTAAAACCCGGTAGGAGTTTAAAACGCGCTACCAGCTAAAGTTCAAATCCAAAGCCCATAGTAGTTATTCAAAATTGCGTGCTACCGACTGATTGGACCTAGAGTCATTTGTACGTACATTGAATAATGTAGAAACTTCAAGGAGACTGACTGCATTCTGGCTGGCTATTTAAGTACCGGTTCGCAATCTCATCCCGCTCTGACCAGCTGTTCAGCGATAAATTGACTAGCTTTGTCACAGTGAGAGAAGCTCTGCGTACCCGCGAACGGTGTTAGTCTCGCATGTGAACTCCGGCGGGCTCGAAGGAGAAGATTTGTTGAACCTACCACGTCTCCAGTTCGTCTCGCCACTTTATAAATCTTGCTCTTATCGCCCTAGCTATTTTCTCCTTGGTGGCTGCATCCCCTTGTTTCCACTCTTTACAAACCACCGTCTGGACGGAATTGAGTTCCCTTGGCAAGTTGTTCCGCGCGTGCTAGCCTGGTTGATTTAGACATTGCTGGCTCTTTGGTTTTTGTATGGCTTGTGTGACGGTAGGGTGTAGTGGGGGAACCCATAGCTCCCCACCCTGTCTTGATAAGCTCTGGTAAGAACCCTAAGTTCCACCGTATGATAGGATTCTCGGTATTCTTTTGGGTGCTACCCCACCTTTGGGGGCAGTCAGCTTAACGGTTAGGGCTTGAGATCCATAACTGTGACATCTTGGGACCGGGGCTCTGATACTGTGGTTACAGGGCGGAAGATTACACCCGCATTCGGTACTCTGTGTGGGCTAGCGGAGGGTCTGGTAACCCCCGCAATGCAAAAATATATATTTTTTTCTTTTTGCCTACGAGCCTACAAGCCTATGAGCCTACGAGTCTATGAGGCAGGCAAGCATCACAGCATCACAGTAGTTGAAGGCTTGGGTAACTACTTCATCAAGCAGTTAGAAGCTATTCCTATTCTCTTTCTCCCTTATCGCTTGTATATGCCGCCTGCCTGCCCCGTAGGCAAAATAAAAAAGATTTCTTTTTCCGTGCGGGGTTACCGGACCCCCATAAACCCCCAGAGTACTATATACGGGTGTGATATTTCGCCCTGTAACCACAGTAGCTCAACGGCCAGGGCTTGAGATCCACCACTGTGACAACTTGGAACAATCGGAGTCGTATGACGATGTGTTTTGCTAGAACGGGACAGCAGATTACAGGAACGCTGAAGTGAAAGCCATGGGAAGAGCTGATCCGCCGACACCATCCGGTTTCACTATACGTCTACCAATCGATCCGGATTACAGGGGCTTCGGGGAGCCACGGACACCTCTAGTGCCACAGGAATATGGTGCCTGATAACCCGACAGAGCATGATGGTCGCTGATGAGAAGGATCCGTCGGTTCCAGATTGACTTGCGGGGAAGACGGAGCTTCGTTGTAGAAACAGGCCCTGATATCACCAAAACGTATCTTAGTCGGTTATATCTGCTTCAAAGAGGCTCCTTTTAGGCAGAACTTTGCTTACAAGAGAGCGTACTCTGTAATGACAAGCACCCACCCATGTTCGGGTCCCAGTTCAGAGAGATTCGAAATCGAACTTTTGTCACTCATCAGTCGTCGATAACGATGGCATTTAATGCGCTGTCGCCACGACCCTGCCAACTGATATCTCCGGTCGGGGGTTGTACTGGCTGAGTGGGTGCTTCTGTTCTCACCCTTTTCGACTCAATGGACGCTTCTTGTCGTTGCCATCCGTCACATGTCCTGACAATCCGACTCAACCTTCCGCGGACTTCCCAATACGTTAAATAGTATTTGGCCCCAATCATGAACCCTGAATTCTTCTTTCTTTCTTTATCAGCTTCTACCCATTTTTCCAAGTCGTCTCGCCAGTCGTCCCAACGTGTGCCCAGCGTCCCAATCGGTTCCACGGGCTTTGAACCCCCCCTCAACCTCCAGTCCCGGTAATCCTTGTGTTGTTTCCATAGCGAATGAAGGACTTCTTGCATCTCATCTTTGGTCCGCAAGGAGGCCTGCTTTTGAGGGGATCCCCCGGGCTGTAGACCTGTTGATGACGTCGCACCTTCTGAGAGCTGAGCGTATGGCTCTATTTCCCTTGTGGGTTCAGACTGAGACATGGTCGGCTCTTCGATATAAGACGTGGAGGACAGAGAGGAAAACATCGGTGATGAGGAGACTGATTATAAAGACTGGGTAGTCAGTGTCGTGATAGTACGTCCCAGCAGGGCTGTGAGTTAGTCGTTCAAATGTTAAGGATTACTGAAGAATCTATTCCTAGAATAAGGCCTTTTCTATATATTCGTTTAGGACGCGGAGCGCTCTTTATAAAGCCCCCCCCCCAAAGACCAGTAGACGGATAATTTTAGTGTGGCTATCTAGTACTGATCTCGTATGCATACGTGGTGCTGCTTTGAGCGACACCTGGACGATTGTAGCGCGTCATAAGACGTGTTGAAGTGAGTCATCAAACATCGTTATCAAACTGACGGCGGTCTCTTCGACCTAGGAGCTAACAAACTCTATTCTAGCTCTGCTGCGCCGGTCTGGTAACCAGGAAATTCATGGTGCGGAGTCGCAAGAAGCGTCAAGATAAAGCTCGAGATATCTCCTAAAGCTGCGCTAATACTATATACGTAGGCGGAGGGGCTGTAATGACTCATTGGCGGGTCTTGAAGGGCATAGCACTCGATACTGTCCGGGAGAAGACACAACCAAAACCCGGAATGATACGATGATGCCGAACGAGAGCGTTGGAATCAATGATTAGCTGCCAAGATAGTGGTTGCCAGTAGATAAGGTAGTAATGGTGAGCAACCTCAGCGTTCCCACTCTTTGAATGCAGCGGGACTTTCCTATGGACACGTCATACACTATTTTAGACGGGTGCTACTTCTCTTTCTATGTCAGATGACCCCTTCCTCACCTCGTCCACTTACCCTGGCTACATTGAATAATAATTTGACGGAAGGGAAAACAAGATAGTGGATCTGATGATGGAACAGAAACAAGCGATTGTCCTACCCGAATAACAAGTAGGAGCTAACAGCGACGTGAAAGGTATTGGCAAGTGCTATCACCGAACTCTCATACTGCAAATATAAGCAAGAACCAATGGCAGTGTACACCAATGAACGAAAAATACAATCCGGTACCTCCTCTTTGGGTTGGGTACAGATAACCGACAAGGCGACACGTTCCTCCCAGTATGAAAGCCGAAAAAGCCCATTGTTGATCAAAATTGGGTCAATCTGAAGGATATAAAGTGTACTAGGAGACCCCAAGTGGAACACAATCGCCTTTGACGATAATTCAAACACCGGGGAAAGTCTCACAAAGCAATCAAGGACCAGACTAAACAGAAGAAACAAGATGGGCCATGAGACCATGGCCTTGCACGCCAGCCCCCGAATATCTCTGGGCATCTGTATTTAGAGAATCATCACACAAACCATCAAACACTTTTCCCTGTAGCGCGGGATCTCTTATTTTGAAACCATTGTCGTTGCTCCCTAGCTTACAAGCCAGTGCCCATATTGGGCTATACCCGCAGCAACCATTTTTCCTCATTTGGCCCCTCACTTCGTTCCATGTCCCAACATTCATTCAGCATTCCTCTACCACTCCATCATAATCCCGCATCTAGAGAGAAAACGGCAGACCACCCGCAAACGAGTTCGCTAGAGATCGCCAGGAATCTCTCTACGCTAATGCCTGCTATGCTTCCTTCCGCGCAATGCCCTTCTGTGATGAAACGAAAAAAAAGAGAGAAACAACACAACATCATGTGAACCGCAAAGCCCATGAAATAATAGCTCTATCATCTCATGTCGTCGTGAAAGCCATCGCCATTCGCTCTCTTCTGCAAGCTACCAAAGCATGTCCTCCTCACTTTGCTTTTCGGCATCCTCGCCACACTCAGATGCGTGCTCCCGTATTCGTTGAGATCGATTCCATTCTATCCGTGCCATGATACTATAGACTTGTCGATGCATGGTGGGAAAGCAATCCGAAACGTCCGCACTGAAGACTACCGAGATGTATAATTACAGGAGTGAAGAAAGATTTCCTTGGATGCTGAGTAGCGCAACTGAGCCTTTCACGTATCGTGCAACGTAGCTGGCCGCATGAGTATCGCTATCGCCATCCATATTCGTGAATCTCATTCCCGGAATTTCGTGTCTACGATAATGTACCGCGAACATGCGGCTATGGGACTCGAAGGCGAAACTCAGATCGTAGACGCCGCCAAAAAATACAACAGGTTCCAGAATGAAAGGAAAAGGGAATGGGGAACGAGACCGAAAATGCGTGAGAATGGTCTATGTCATGAATGAATCCTAGTACACTGGTACATGTCCTATAGTAGGGTCTCTCAAGACGGTTTTCCCTCTACTTTTCCGAAGGGAAGACACGTCATTGGAATCACCTAGGAACTTGTACGAAAGGCGTTCGTCGAAGAATTTATAGTGTACAGGACAGCCCGGCAATCCATATATTGCCGATAGAATGCGGTCGAAGATTGGGAATAGTGATCGCATAGCGGGACACTGTCTCGCAAGAGGATAGAGCAAGACGGGAAGGAGGTGGCAGCCGCTTAGAAAAAGTGACCGTCGCCGCCTGGATGAGGCGGGGGGCCACCTCCATAGGGTGGGTATCGGTTCTGGTTCGGGCGGGGAGGCTGCGGGGGAGGCTGCTGGGGAACCGGCATGTTCGCACTTATAATATTAAAATCGAGTCTAGTATGGGGACCAACATGCACATTCTGACCACTACGGCCGCCATGTGCGACTTGAACTCGTCCTGGTTGACTAGAGGAACTGAAACCCGTGGGAGGCGCTGAAACCCCACTGCTGTGCGAAATCGAGAGAAGGGGCTGACCACGATTGTCAAGATCGCGATTAGGACGCTCGGAAAGCTGACCTTGGGCCAGGTCTGAAGGCGTGCGTTGTCCAGTACGAGGCTGATGCTGCATGCGGTTATCGAATGTTTGAACCTTAGTCTGCAATCGGCGACCATATGGCGTATTGCGAATACTGGGTAAAACAGGACGAATAGCCTCAATCAAAGTGTGCTGCATATCCATGGACGCAGCTTCCAAAGCGGTTTGCACAACATAGTTAGCAAATCCATCCTTGAGAAGCCGGTCCAATTCGCCATGAGCGAGCATCTCAGATATCATCGCGTCCTGGGCCTCTTCAGAGCCGCAACGGAGACATTTCTCCACCACGTTGGAACTGAACTTGTGGCAAGACAGCATGTTGATCTTGCCCAGGAACATTTGAATGACGGGCTCCGTAAAAGTTGGCTCATTGAGGTCGATGATGTACTGGACAACATAATTACCGAATGGGTCTTGAACAAGGAAAAACGCATTCTCAGTGATGCAGCCGATTAACCACATCTTCTTTTCGCCCGTGGCATGATCAATGCATCGCTGTAACACGCAGCAGCCATGACGGTGCGTGCCTACCTCAACAACATGCTGGCCAACAGCATCAATGATGAACTGGGCATCGTGATCAGATAGCTTATTAAGACACTTCTGGATCACGTGATTACCGTTCAAATCCTTGATCAGTGGGACAACCCGATTGCGGAGCCCCTCGATGATCATGAGTATGTGCTCAGGCTGACGAACATATTCAATCATCTTTTGCAAGGCGCGGGTGCCATGCTGATTGACGGCAATCTCTTGCATATGCGGCATGGCGTTTCGAATCAATGCGGTACGCTCGTCATCGCTGCAATACTCCAGAAGCTTTTGACACAAATAATTGCCAAAAGGATCAGTCATAAGCTCAACGACGTGCTCATTAGTCTCTTGCCAGATTTTATGGATGTCAGTGGGGTCGTGGTTCTCCAGCTGCTTTTGGAGAAAACGACAGCCATGCTGGTCCTTGCAGCTTTGAAGGATAGAGCCCGCCATTTCGTCAAGTGTAGTGTGCTGGAATCGGTTTACGCCTTGACAAGTAGTTAGCTAGCGAGGTCATACGGGAAACGATGTAGCGAAATCATACCTTCGTTTTCTTGGAAACGGCGCTGCTGCTGCTGCACACTGCGCATTTGAGGATCACGGGGTTGCTGGGCATGATAAACGGGGGTTGCATAACCCGATCCGTAAGGCTGGGGGGTGTACGAGTTCAAGTTCAGACCGTTCATATTCATAGCGACCACGTTCATGTTATATCCCGAAGGAGACGGGCCAGTGGCACTGTGTGCCGGATTGTAATAGGGCGATGAAAACGGGACGGGACCGGTGGAGGAGGCAGAAGATGTTGAAACCGGGGTTGTCTGCATCAGACCCTGCGAACTGGAACTACCCATGGGAGTTGTCGGACCAAAAGCAGGCGCACTTGGGTGAAGAGTAGAGCTGATGGATGGAAAGGTGTTAGAATTGGGCACATTGGGATTGTAGCCATCGTTAGACAGCTCACGACTGTGGCGCTTAGCCATTACTCCCGGGGGGATGCGACCAATGCTTGCATTGTGCTGGTGCAAATGATTTTGAGCATGCGCATTCGACGATGCAATGCCACTCGCGTTATCCGTCGATTTGGCAGTTGGAAGATTGTTAGTCGAGTACGACGGCTGAATCTTGTTGGGAGGTGCCATCATATGACCCGCAGCAGGTGGTGCAGCAATAGCCTGCGTTACAGGTGGAGATTTGACACTGCTTGTGCCTTCAACCGGGTTCTCTGTGTAAAAGCTATTCAGGTCGAACTGTTGTTGCTGTTTCAGATCAAGGGAGTGACGGAAACTGGCTGGACGCGATGGTATGCCGCTTATGTCTGGAGATGGTGCGTTATGGTTGGTGCCCGTCTCAGCAGAGGACAATTGGCTGAGAGACGTCAGACTCTGCTGCGGGCGGTGGAGCGATGTTACTTTGTTCCAGCCGTTGGCAGCCTCCAAGCAAGACAATTCGATCGTGTTCTGGTGTATCACTATTATTAAAGAGATGTCTTCGAAGAAACGAGATCATGAAGAGTGAAAGAGATGAGGTAGGAGAGCGCAAGGTGAATGTGGAAGACGTGAGAAGAGAGAAGTTTGGAGTAGTTGGTGAAGAAGTAGAAAAGTATGAGATATGGAGGGGGGGCATACGGTGGACGGTGAAAGAAGTCAGAGATTCGGTGCAGCTAAGCAGTGAGTAGAATTGGACAAGGCAAGGACGCGTATAGTCAACAGACTGGGGCAAGAGCGATTTTGGAATGTTGCCTAGAATCCACTGTCCATAGGTGCTTTGAGTAATAGCAATCCGCAAGACTTGGAAGGTAGGCAGCTGTCCCGCACCGATGTGACCTTGATGTTCTGATAGACAGTGCACCGGGTGTCAACCAGCACTGAGGACAATGTGCTGCCGATGCAAACTTCGAGGGGGGGTTGCGTGGAGTGCATGCAGATTGTGCAGGACGATGACCTGCTATGTTCCTTTGGTGTTCGCGAAATGCAATGAGGATGGGGATGGGGAAGGTTGGCGTTCATAGAGGGCAAACAATAGAGGAGGGGTGGGAACAACGACATGTCCCAATGTGTCCACCCTTCCCTATCGGACAAACGTGCAGGGCGATGTAAACGCTGGGAAGCCTGGACACAGAGCAAGATGATCTTTGTGGAACTAACATACCCTGTTTGGATTGTGCTTCCTGGTCGAGTACATTGTCGGAAAGGCATCGTCACCTCCGTCAACCGTATTGTAGCTTGACTCCATGTTCGATTCGTCATCCTTACCAAACAGGAAGCCTGTCGAGTTCGTTTGGTCAATGTTATCGTAAATATTATGCCGCGTCACTGGCATGGAGTAACGATTTGTGCTGAAGGACATGATTTTAGTATGTTGTGGACAAACCCGTAGATAGATGCACAACCAGTTCTTTCAACAAGGACAACGGTGTAATTTTTTTACAGGAGGATAATTAGCTGACACCCAGCTTCAAGGATGAGGAAGATTTTTATGTTCGAGTCCAGGTAGAAACTGAGCGCTAGCATTCAATTCCAACACGACAAAATGTATGAGCAGTTGTTGGGTCGCAGCTGACTCGTTACTCATAGACAACAATAGTTGTCCATTGTTACTCACTTGAAGTAGTATAATGACCACATTTTAGATCCTCAGATCTTGTTTCCTCGCATGCTCAGCCAACCATATTCGCCCTGTGAAATGGCTAGAGTAGAATTTTGCTCAACCTGAAGCACGATATATTTGCAGAGAAATGAATCTTCGTGTAGCTGGGAGCTGCGCCAAATACAACTAGCACAACCGGTACTGTGTGTGCTCGTCATAACAACATTTGTCTTTATTTTCTCACAACTTGCCCCTTGGGCTTAGAGGCTTAAATCATGGGCTCTAGTGCCCCACCCAGACATGACGAGGGCAGCCCATTATGTCATCATTCAAGGAATTCGGGCTGTCTTTGGTGTCTGGCAAAACCATGAAGCTTACATCATAGCCGGGGAAGCGTTCTTGAGTTTCCACTAGAGCTTCCACTAAAGCTCAGCTCTCCAAAGAAAGAACCTCTTTCGGTGTTCAGCATACAAAGAGAAGAAAACGGTACATACGCGTTTGTCGCTCGGTGGCTCGTAGGATCCTGTCGTAAAGCCTCCTCCTTTTCATCTTCCTCGCTATTGCGCCGGGATTCCGGTACTGAGCGCGTGGGAAAGTCATCGTACGTAGTTGCCGAACGGACGATACCTGATTGGGGTGACGCCAGTTGAGATCCCGATCTCCCGGTGCGGTTCACGATGCCCGGAGGCGACACTATGCTCGATGTCGAATACCGGTTCGGTCGCGACAGAAAAGTGGGGAATCCTGAAGCCGTCTCCCGATATTCTGGTGGTGTTGTCGGTTCAGATTGGTGACCTGTTAGACTGAGCCCATTGGCCCTATGCATATCCTCTTGCATAGCTATCTCCATCTCTTCCAGTCGCTGTTGTTGTTCTAGTTTAGCCATCTCGACCTCAAAGAGTCGCTTCGCGTCCTTCAGCTTCTCGTACTCCAGTTTCCTTTTCTCGTACTGTGCCTGCAGTGGTCAGCACAGATTCTTTCAGCGATTCGCACATCGGCACGATATAACCCGATTGCCACAAGCGGTCCAGAATGGCTTCAGAGAGCCAATTCCGATTTCCAAGCGCATTATTAGGTGCGTGTCAAGTCATGACCCATCGCAAAGATGGCTTACCGAATGCGTTTTAGGCTGCGAAACCTAAGGAGGTCAGCTTCATTGGTTCCACGAGCACACAATAGTCATATTCGATAAATCGAAAGGATGAGACAGGTTCGGATCTATTCAACTACATGAAGAATTCAGCACGCAAGGGGCGGGGCCAAGGCTTACGGGGGTAGCAAAATTTTGTGGCTCGATGGCTCGCGGAACAGCTACGGAGGACAACGTCGGCACACGTCCAGAGTCGGTCGTAAAGCGGCGATGTAAAGCTGATCTTGTATCTTGGTGAGCCGTCGGTTGGGACAATCGATTGCCGTCTCGGGGTGGTGAAACAAAATTGTGGATGGACGTGTCTGTACGAGTAGATTGCTGTGCCAGAAAGCGGTAGTCTTCCATCTTTTCTATCTATTTTTACAACACGGAACGCTTCGTACACCAGGGCCGATCGCTTTTACTCTATACAACAACAGACGGAAGACTTGCGATAAACAAAAGTCAGTGCTGACCATGCGCCAGATTAATCGCCAGATAACAAAGCATAGTCAAGAAGGAAACAGAACTAATAGTCAAGCTGTCGCCGTGTTATCCGCAGTCGCGCGCCTCGTCTCCGCTCTCACATTGGGGCAACTGGATCGCCGACGCGCGAACCAGATTGGCCAGGCTCCTAACGGTGCAAGCCGCGTCCGAGGAGGGGAGGCGGCAGGGGCACACAGAAGCAAGGCGAGGGGGGACTCGATAGGAACGGACTGATACCGTCCGCGGGGAAAGCAAACTCACCTGCAAGACGTTGGAATAAAAGACACGGAAAAGAATCAGGACTGGAGAACAAGGAAGAACGACGTAACACAATACACGGTCCTAGAAAGCCAGGGATCGCAGTGCACAACACGCTGCGATCACCAGCAGGACCAAACAAGCTTAAAAGAATGTGGTATTATTCCCAACTGTTGCGATTGGGAAAAAATGGTGTATCCGCAGACCAAGGCAGTCAATCAATGCTAACAATAACGCAGGACGAAGCGCAGACCAACTGCTGGAGCACTTTGCAGGAGAACCCCTGTCAAGGGCTCCGGCGGCAGCTCCTTGCTCTAAAACATCCTCCGACGTGCTGGCCTGGTTTTGACTGGCCAAACAGAGACTCGCCACATAAAGCTATCTTTGGCTAGTTGCCGTATGGTCCCTAGCCAGCCGCGCGCTTTGGTATGGATTATGTAAGATGGTTCCATCATGATATTTGCCGGTGCTCTTCCCACTTCGTTATTTCCTAGATCTAACAGTTTCAGGCGCAAAATCTGTACCACGCATCACTACAGCGGTAAATGGTGCTTTATTGTTAGCCAGAAAGAGTAAGATATCCCTCGGTTTTAAAACATGACCAGTTTTCTATTCCACTGATATCAAATGTGCGCACCTAGTCTTGCTCCGTGAGGCTGTGATTCAGGTATGGGAGTTGTGTGCTACTCACAATACGAAGTCGGTGCAGTGGTATCCCCTGCTAAGGTTCACCATCATCTTCTTATGTACCGAGTATCTAATTTTATGCACAACCTTTGCAACTCCGAAATCGCAATAATGAGTCCATAGAGGGAAAACATGCGATGTTGAAGAGCCTGAGAAAGCCGCTTGCCCAAATTTCTGATCACCATTCGACCTACCTCCTCATTGCACGTACTGTATGGTTGCGAAAGCATTAAACGTACGTGATCAGATTGATGCTAATACCACAGTAGTCCAAGCGCAAATTATTCGCGCTGCGGCTTACCTTGAAAACCAGCACATTACCGTGTGCTTGTGTTATCCTGCTTGAGCCCCTACCCACCGCTCATCGTGATTCCAGGTTTTGGTGCGAGGCCGAAAAGCTCGATAGTCATGGGATTTCTGCTGTCACTTTTCAGGCTATGTTTAGTGTGTTCGTACAACAAAATTATTCGAACTGCAACCCATGAATTGATCCGAGCTGTTTTGTTTGGGTCGGGTCTCTCCAGTCTGTGTTTTTGTTTATGCATGCAGTGGATATGCTCCGGCTTACATATGAACTCGAGCATGCGGGGGACTGTAGGCATGAAACGCTGGAACACCCCTCCCCCGCCCCAGGCACGATGGACGACCGACCGAAAAGAGAGCGGTGAGAACGCAGTACTGGTCAATCCATTGCGGAAATATTTATGCTGATGTTCCTGTTTTGAGACATGCTTATTTCACTCACTCATGAATGTTTGTTACTCGAGTAGTGAACGCCACCCGCAAATTCAAGAGAATAGGTAGAGTGCGAGCGCCAGCCCTATCGACTAGTTTGAATCCTTGATACCACTCAATAATCTCAATGGGTACCGCTAGATTATCTTGAATTCGATTGTGCTTTCAGTCTGTTTCACAGACAGCGCATCAAGATATCGATATCGGGACTGATTCAGAGCATTTGTGGGTGGGTCATAAGTCATGGTTATAATGGGTTGCCGGTATATGCCGTAAAGCTTGCATGGTCCTTTAACTGCCTCGAAAACATAGGCTTCATAGGAACAGAAAACTCTCGAACTGGAGTCGACAAGAACAATACATCAAGAAACATCACGTTCGAGGGTCTACCACAGCAGAAGGTAGAGTATCGGTATCTTATCAACCATTCAGCTTAACGTTAGTCGTTGTTCCCGCAAACGGGATCGCAACTAACCAAGCCCTATTCAGCATAGCTCGCGACTTTGCGGGGGCGGCCCACCCGCCCTGAATCACGCAAAGAATTTCCCGAGGTATGCAGGGTGTCACCAGGTTTGGTTCGGTAAAAAGTACGCGGGCACCAACAGCGTTTAATGTGTCGTCCGTACTCTGTTTTTGCTATCCGAGGACGTCAGGGAACTCGAGATGAGGCACACACTGAATTGTTCAACGTTGATTTTTGCAAATATCGGTAGTGGTGTATCTCCTTGGTGCTTTATACGTCATCTGTGGAAGAGCATGAAGTATCCTCAGCGAACCAGTGTATTTGGTTTCGAGCTCTGAGACTCGAGGGGTAAACAATCCCTTTTGAAATGTGAATAACAAATAAATAGGGAACGGCGAGGATGACTTCGCTACGAGTCTGCATTGATGCGGAACGGTTGTTCTGTCGGTTTTGTTTCTTCTCCATGGACCGGGAGTCTCGACACGTGAAGACTGGAGGGGACCTTGCCCATGATATTGCTCAGGATCCCAAAGTCTCCTTATTGAAAAGGGAAAAGGAAAAAGGTGCCCCCGAAACGCATGAAGACGTGACTGATCTAGTAAATATGTCTCTAAGGCGCTTCAGCGAATACCCCTTTTCCTGGACCCCTGTGTTAATGCTTTCCTGGTTTCTGGAGCTCTCTTGGCTCTCCTACCGTTATAATCAATAGTGCGAGAGTAAGAGCCACAATGCTGTCATATGTGGACAGAAAATTAATTCACTCTAATAATTCCCGTTATGTAGCTCACTATCCCCCCTGTGGTAGCTGCCTTAAGGCTAACCTTGTCGTTCTCTACCTGTGGCGTTAAAAAAGCAGTGCTGCCAGCGGGTGCGGGAATGGTACCGGTAAGTGGTCTACCCGAAGATTTTCTGTTTCTCACCAAAACTGGTATTCTTTAAACCTATTTTATTACTATTCCACTTTATAGAATTTTCTATAATTATATATAGAAGTAGTTTCTATATATTTTAGTTATCTGTCTAATTTTGAGCTTATAAATATTACTGGTTATTCATAAAAGTTCAGTAGAAATAATTACATAAATTCGGCTA
>JAOYMO020000001.1:200619-219821 GCA_025802455.2 Iodosphaeria phyllophila | reverse complement strand
CCAGCCCGCCCTATGGAAGCCCCCCCCCCCCCCCCCCTTTTCCAAAAAAAACAAAACCCCTCATACCATCATACTGTGTTTTCGAATGCTTCGCTGACACCTCGGTGAAAAGTGATCGCGAACCCGAATTCATGCCCCGGTCGAAAACAAGGCAACATGCTGCAAACCCGACACATGCAACAAGGTTACAACTCGAGATATATCCATGGCTTCATTCTTCCTTTTCGCTGTCTTGCAATTGGAAGCAATCGCTAAAGGCAAGCAAAGTTAGTGGCAGATGTAGGTCGCTCGTAGCAAATAGAGGTACGAAGAGTGCAAATGTTGATGGAGATTTCCCTGGTCCATACGCGTCGGATCTCGTGATGATGCTGACGATGATGATCGCTTCGGAATCATAGATGCTGAAGGACAAAACCCAGGAACCAGGGTTCGAGCAGCAGCTTGAGGTTGGAGTATCATCATCCATGTGTGGCGATCGCAGGTTATTCGAATTCACCAGAACTGTTCCTCAACCGGTTGAATGGGGAAACCAGCGGCGTTCACCTGGCGAGTAGGCTTTTCGAAATGATGATTGTTGTTGTCGACCCAGTGCCCGACTCCGTCCATGCGCTTAATGAGGTTCACAGTGGTTTGAATCAAGTCCTTGAAAGCGCCTGCGGATCGCAGTCCTTCTGCCGTCCAGCTCGCCTCATCTCCACATCCGAACTCGACACTTTCGTTCTCGATCATGTGTTGCATGGCCTTGAGAGACTTGACCGAGACTTCATAATGTTTGGGGAAAACTCCTTTTTTCTGGCTACCTTGAGACATGAAAGCCTCGTACGTTACAACATTCCCGTCCAGCGAGGGGCCAGCCGGCACGCAGACCATGTCTTGATACTGCCTGATCTCGAGGGCGCATGTTCGGTCCTGGTTGTGGAAGATGCTGATGTGTCGAAGACGTATGGCGCGCCATTCGATCGCCCAATCAACATGGATGTCGAACGTCAATTTGGGCCCCTTCTCTTCATCTCTACATAAGAATCTCGTCAGAATCCCGCCCTCTTTCAACTCCAGCCACTGGCAGGAGTCTTTTTTCTTTTCTTTTTTGAATTGATATAACTTACGTGACCTCTAGAGTTCGTACCAGCTCGCTGGCGAAAGGGCCGCAGCCGCGGAATGCCGTCGCGTCACTGAGAGACTCAACCGTGATCTGGGCATCAAAGGTACGTTTGGTGCCGTGCACAACCACTTTCCCTGCTGTTGCGCGAGATTCGCCTTGCCGCATTTTGTGGGAGAAATCATCAGTGCTGACCTCGAGCACAAAAGCGGTGGTCTTCCTTGCCGTACTTTTCCCCTTTAATTCGTACACTGATTCTACGCTGTCGAGGACCCATTTCTTGCCCTGGGACATGTTTTCTCCTACGATGTAATTCATGTCCTCACCATGTAAGGACACGGCGCTTGTGAAAACGGCCTCGCTGGTATTGAAATGTCTGGCGTTGAGGATATCTTCCATCTCCTGGATCGATTGCGGTAGCGTCGGCAGATCTCTTTGCCTCAGGCTTATCTGTTTGGACATGTCTCGAGTGATCAGGAACCGCCCAATATCTGCTTTTAGGACCACAGGACCAGGATGGCATCGAAGTGGCTCCAGGATACCGACCAGCCGCTCGGATATTCTATCTATCATCTCGGGCTGGGGGTCGTTCTTCGACAAGCTAACGCCATAGTTCGGATTGGCTTTTGAGACATCATTCTTGCTGGCTTGACTCTTTGCCGGCTTGCTCTTGGCTCCTCCTTGCTTGGGTTGAAGGGCCGGAACTGGAGAAGCCCTGCCATTCGACTTGGACGTCCTTTGTAACGTTTTCTTTGCCTGGGGAACCGGGGCCGACGAAGGCCTGTTGGATTGCCATGGATTTCCATTCGCCCACGCACCTTTGGGCGTTGTCTGCTGCTGCTGCTTCTGCTGCTGCTGGGGATTTACAACCGGCGAAGCCCTGCCGCTCGTCGATTGACTTTTCATCTGGTGAGGCCACCGGAGCGGAGCAGGAGACACCACACGACTCTCACCTTGCGAATATGCCACGTTCTGAAGCTCGGGCGACGAGTCCCGGGATGATGCCTTGCTCAACATTGGTTCTACTTGGCTTTCGAACACAGCCTTTGCAGGACGTTGGATGATCTTGCTTTGTTTTCCGGTTGTCAGTGTATGGTGCTGATCCATACTACCCTCACGACCTTCTGTATTATTTCTCACGGGGTTGGGGCTGGGTTCAGGGTCGGCTTTGCTTTGCTTTCCGTTATTCATGGGAACAGGGTTGCCTAAGTCGATCAAGTCATCATCATAGAACGATGATTCAAAAGCGGCCAGGGGCGACGGACCTTGCTCGTCTAGGAGCGATGCCTTCCGGATTCTCGCTTCGTCGCTACGAACGGGTCGCGGTTTCGGCCGCAGTGGTTCCAGACTATTTCCTACGATGGGTGTGTTGACATCTAGTATGCTCGATGCATTCGCCAACTGGTCCGTCGGATCTGGGTCCATACCCGACATCTTTGGTGATAAAGCAGCTGAATTGGGCGAACTCGTCATAGCTCGTTGACTTGCCCTGGAAATACGGGGCTGCAGTGCGGGCAAATTCCCATAGTTGTTATGATGCATATCTTCCACGGCATCAACAAGTGATTGTTGTTTGGGGCGGGCCATCGGTTTCGATTGAGCCGACGTCACTCCTTTTGTCCAGTTGAGGACGTTAGGTGCGGCCACCGGGTTGATCAGCCGAAAGTTCTCCTCGTCGATATCAATGGTTTCGCCGTTCAATCCTTGGAAAACGCGCGGTCCTCCTCCCCGACGCTTGGTTCTCCAATGGGGAGGAGAACCAAATTCCTCGTCCTTATTCTCCTCGGATATAACGGGAGCCGGCGCAACTTGTTCACGCGCTGTTCGTTTTCCGTCTACTAAGTCAGTCGAAAGTAATCGTACAGTACAGCCTAGCCCGCACAACACGGCGTATGATTTCCACGAGTACTTGGACTTGTCTAGTATGACGTTCTTGATGAATTCCTCTGGCTGATGACCCAGGTAGCGTAGCTCCACTGGGGGATTTACCTCTTTTTCCGTGTACAACACATGCATCGTCGTGTCAAGATGATCATGTTGTTTGAAAAGCAGCTAGTCAAAAAATATGGAACCAAAAATTAGATCTCTCTTCCTCTGCAATCCATCGACCAATAATTTTGGAAATTAAGCCGCTCACATGGTATTTCAGGAGCGTGTCAAGTTTCGCACATATCCGCTCCAAGTCGGGTTCCGAGTACGCGCCTACGTGTAGAGATACGCGATCTGGGCCTTCCATGATTTTACAATCGGTGAAAGCCGCGAGTACCCCGTTCTGAATCGTTGGTGGAATGATCGCAGATGCAGACTTTCTCAGGCATGCAACCTCCTCCGGTAGGTGCCAAGTGAATCGATGCGGGAAGGAATGTAGGCCTGGAGGGTAAGTGTAAATTTCATAGCCTTTGAGTGCTTCGGCATCAAGCTGAAGACTATCTTCCTCTAGAACATGTATTTTGCTGCTGAAATCATGCTGGATATATCGTTAGGAGTGGTTTGGAATACATGGACGACAGACGGGCTGGACGTACTGGGATTCCATCAAGAATATCATAGTTCTGGGACTCAAGCTCCTTCGCTACGACGTCGTCCAATATGCCTTTGATTTTGACAACTAATTCATACCTTTGGCTCTCTGGACATCGCAAACGAAAGCACGAGAGCTCGACATCGTAGGTAATATACGGAGGCTGGGAAGGCATTGAGAAGAGTTTGGTTAGCAGATGCAACGAGCACAAGGGGTTACTGCGATAGCTTGAGAAATGATTAGAGTTTAAGAAGACCTGATCTGCTTTACCTGGTGAAGCCGGGAAGACAACTCATCGTAAAAATCTTTTAGACCTGCAGGGTGTAGAACCCAAGCAGAATCGACGATAAATTCAACCATTCGACCAGAGCTGGCGACAAGGTTGGAGGCAGGCGTGAGTGAGGCTGGAGCTGACTGTTCTCTGGCAAGTGGGTGGCTCTGCGCCACTTCATACCCAACCGAATCTGAGAGGTATTGGCCATTACGGGCAGTCGGCTTTTCTGATCCCCTCGCGGAACCCCTTGTGGAGCCCTCGGGTGTTGGTTGCAGAGGTGGCATTCTGGGCTGCTAGAAATAATAAGTACAAAAATCTTTCAAGGAAGTTACTTGATCGTTTCCGAGTACAATCCCCAAACCGCAAGATCAGAGCCTGTCTTTCGAGGTGGCTTGAGAGGAACGATACTCACAGATCGACGGGAACCCGTAGATCCTTTTTCTCAGCAGTAGATGTTGAGTTTCGCATAGCAGATATGTCTCTGCACGTCTCAGTCTTCCGTTGAGTCGAAATTCCACTGAGCAGCCGGCATAGTCCTTTCTTTGAGACTCTAGGGTGAGTGTACTACAAGCAAGCTCCCACGCATCCAAGGTAGCACCGGAGCTTCCTTCAGCTTGCGTCGGTGGTCCTAAAGCAGATGGATGCGACAAACTATGACACCAACAGTGGTGTTTATGAGTATTTTATGACGTGCAGCTACCCGGAACAGAATGTGTCATCGGTAGCTTATTGGTGTTTGATGGAAGGTAGGAGAAGCAACGCCTTAGCTTGGAGGTACTTTACCAAAGAACCTCGCCGCCTGCGAAACTATACGGAAATTCGCCGAATCACGTGGCCTGATACTCTCACACAGCTATGTTCCGCGAGATATCGATTATCGTGTGGGATAGGTGATACCGCATAAAGACCTTCCCCCCTGGACTTGTTTTGGTGTCGGGCTTCTGCCGTTATACCACAACAAGTCTGACACTATGGTCTGAAGCTTCAAGGCCGTCGGTGGTGTTGATAGGAGTGACTCAGTCATGGAAAGGAAAAGTGTCACCGCAAGACAAAAGTTTGTCAATTCCCTGCTGCAGCTTGCTTAATGATTCACTTGGCTACAAGCACCTCGGTAATCGGCTGGTAGGTCTTGTAGGTCATTGATTTGCGACGGCTGGTGGATCGAAAGACCAAGTTGATGATTTGGGGAGATGGTTCATCAAGCTCATCAAACGCTTGCGGGATAGAAACAAACTCGCAGGAGAGCCATCCACTTGAGGAAGAAAGTCCAACTTTTTCTTCGTTCGAACTGCACATCAGATCTTGCCGGACCTTCAGAAAAAAGATGCGGAAGACGTTACCTAAAACCAAAAAATATCAGTGTTGTCTCAAATGATCCCGACAGGCAAAGTGTGGACCGTCGTGATGATGCATCAGGTGACCTCGAATTTGAATGTTGACCGAGTGACGAGGAAGTGATGAGGACTCGAGGAAGGAAACTTCGGCGAGCACATGAATGATTTTTGACTACCGATATTTTCGACCACTTGCAGGGGCGATCATCGTCTGAAATGCGACGCGCAGGACGCTGGTGTGTATTGGGCTTCGAAGGGCGACGGAAGGTACGATGCTGTAGCCGGAGGTGTTTGGCTTCTGGATAAGCTCTCGACAAACATCATGTGGTCCGTGCATGCATGCTCATCGCCAGCTTTTTTATGGAGATGTTGATCTACAAAAAAAACTACATTCATAGAAAGAGAATGCACTTGTGACTATTCCTGGTAGAACAAAATTCAAGAAATACCACAATCTTTAAAGGTGATATTGTTTCTTCACTTGTCATCCTCCTCCACAACTTAAGGCTACATGATAATGAACACGCGTTGCTCCAGCTACGGCTCAATATGTGCATTGTGTAGGTAATACACGGAGCCAAAGGAATCCATGAAGTGCCCAAAGCGAGAAGCATTTTGCCAGTCTGCTTGAGATTTATTCAAGTACATACTTTGTTCAAGCCTCGTATCTTGGGAATGGAGTCAAGAACAAACTAAGCAGCGAAGCTCTTTTCATCCCACCAGGCTCACTCCTAGCCCTTCTCTTTCTGTGACCCTTCCTATTCTCAGGGGACAAGATATCGATATCAAGCTTCGCTTCACCGAGGCACCAGTACAAGGGCCTATGATTAAGGGGGTGGGGCTCAAACGTCCAGCATACGCGTCAAGATGATACAGCATGGCTACTCAACATTATTCCGACTTGCAGGGGATCGCGTCGGTACCTAGCCAGCTTGTACAAATGTGCCAGCATACCTGTATTTCAGGAGATCAACGACCGAGCAGTGGCGCCAAATCCACAAGTTCTATTTACAGTCTACAAGACCCGGGTATATGTAACATAATCAGGGAGGGTCGTGAATGCGCCATGGAGAGATTACATACACACGGAGAGATCCCGCTTCCTTGCCTTGCCTGATATGTCATTGAAGAACAGTCCATCCATCCTTTCCGCCTGCGCGCCTTCTAATTCCGAGAGCCAAACCGTGCGTAAACCAGATAAAAACCCTTGTTCCGAGGTGTTGTAGAGAAAAGCATTGAAGCCAAACAACTTTGGTAGTCTTGGCCCCGGGGCCATGCTGGGTTCTTGAACCAGTGAGAATGCCGGACTTCCTGAAGCTATGGGTATCCAACCCACGCACGCTCGGAATTAATCCCCCTACTCTTTCCACCATCGCCACTACCATCACCCTACTGTCCCCACAATAATAGCACTGTGGACATCTCCGTAAGGGCAAATGTTGCGTGTCCAATATGTTTTGTCACCAAACACCATGGCGCAGGCTAAATTTGCGATCCCATACGAAGGAGCCAAGGAGATGGGCTCCGCATGCATCATGGGAGAAGAAGGGTTTACTGATATTGCTTGTTGGGTCGCAAGAGAAGGTAAGATCACGTTGTGATCTCTAAAGGACAACCAGTCAAAGAGCGTCGTTTCGCGAAGAGGGAGGTGATAGTCGGTTTCACCCAGCGCCTGCAACGTTCTTCTTAACATTTAAAGCCCATTTCAACTCGCCTAAGACGCGTTTCGACTCTTCGATGGTGCGCATCTGGTCCTCCTCCCGTTGTGTCGCAGCCGACTTGATATCCTTCAATGCCTCTTCCTGTTCCCGTTTATATATTTCGAATCTGTCCCCAATATCTTCCTTTTGTTGCTTGAGGTCACGAATGTTGCCGTCCTGCTGATCGCAGAGATCTCGTAACGTGTTGATCTTGTCGTCATCTTTCTTCCGCTCCAGTACGAGGACGGCGATTTCCTCGTGCAGGATTAAAGCCCTCCGTTTGACTTCCTCACCCTGCTCTTTCCAGTGTGATGCAATAGCATTGTAGCGACCTTCCATCATAGCGGCCATATGCTTGGCCTCCTCAACCTGAGTGGACGCATCCCTTCGACCCTTTTCCATCTCATCCCGCCATTTCCGCTCCCTCTCTTGTGCGTCTGCTGTGCGCTTCTTCTCTAACTCTATAGCGGCCTGTAGGTGTTCGACTTGCCGTTCTTTGCGGCTAAGTAGCGTCTTAGTGACATTGGCTTCTAATAATCGCGACTCGTATTCGGATATCGTGCGCTCCATTTTATCTTCCATCAACTTGGCCGTCTGTTTTGCTTCCTCTGCCTTTATTCGCTCGAACTTGATGTCTCGCTTGAGGGCCTCGTTGTCGGAAACGAGCTTATTGATGACCCGCCCGGTCTTTCCCAGCGCGGCTTTACCCACAGCCCCATCCCATTGGGGAGAGCCTTCTCGGGCTGATTGATTGGCATGGTCCATGTGAGAATCGGGTACTTGTAACATGGCGGATGAGTCGGTTCTGTTGTCGTGGTCCTTGAGGGTTGAATTGCTGGTGGATGTGAGCGGTTCTGATCCATGTGGCTCGGATATTCGGTTCTCTTTCTCGTTAGGCCGCACCTCTTCTGAACCGTTGTGTGGCTGTGACTGAGAATGGGTGTGAGTAGGTGTCTGGGACTGAGACATGTATGATGTAGCGCTGGCGTTGCTGTTGATAGAGCTCGAAAAGCCGCTATTCCTCTTGCCTAGAGAAGGCTCGTCGGACGAGTCCTCTGAAGGCGCTTCGAAACTAGCGACGGGTCGAATGGTAGAAGTAGATTTGCCGTTAGAAAAGGCGGCATAAGAATTGCTGTAATTAGCGTTGGCCATGCTGACTTCGTCCGAAATGACGGGATCCAAGTTCAAGGTGCCAGAAACGGCGGGGATGGTCCAAGGTCGACTCCAATTGACATCCACCGCTGGATTCGGCAACTCTGAAGAAAAAAAGCGGGTTTCAGCGACTATTCAAACATCAAACTTGGTCAGGCACAGCATGACATGGGCTGCTGCACTTTGTAAAGACAAAGGGAACAGCCGGCTCGGCGGATCAAATCGCGGGGTCGCAATTGAGAACGAGTGGGTCAGTCAGGGATCCAGACAAAGGGACATCATGCGAAACCCCCTTTCAACAACGGGTAAGACCATGATGAGGGTTGTTTGCGGTTGTCCGACAAGGTACGTAGATACCGGTATATCCCCGTTGCTACGAGTACAAGTTCTAGGGAAGCGATACTGTACACAGCACAGCATTCATCGCGGAATCGACACCGCCACTCTAACGTACCGTTTCTGTTACTCTCTGCAACAATGGAACTTCGATTTTGACTCTTAGGCACGAGGCGATTCTTGAATAGTCGACTGGGCATTGCTCATCGCTCGATTCTTGTTGATTTCATTTGATTGGACTCCGTTCGTTCTCGAGATGCACGTTGCATTATGGGTGTCGTGGGTAGCAGGAGCAGGTCATAGGAGGTGACTACTGTCTAGTAGGAGATACACTGGAAGGCTCAAGCGCAATAGAGTCGAAAAGGATATTCCCGCTGCACTCCTGTCAGGTGTAACCGAGCGCGCGCTTGACAGGTTTCACCTTTCACTGTGGCGATCTCTCAAAGTGATCGAAACCGGGCCTTCGCAGCAGCGAGGTACAGAGGTTAGGGAAGAAACAAGACGTAGGTTTTGGCGAAAATTGTTGACGAATCGATCGAATGCAGAGCGAATGACAATGCGACCGCAAGTTTCGCAAAAAGCCTGCAAGCGATGTAGGAATCAAAAGATAACAACCATGTTCAGCGAAAGAGTGCCCATGTAGTTTCACTACCTTGGTACGGATAAGAATAGATAGAATCTCGGGCCAGAAGCTCGGGCTACGCGAACGAAATTGACAGATGCTGTTTAGGGAAACCGATGAGTGAGAACCATTACGCAGCCAGGCAGTCCCCGCCGCCAGAATCCAGCCGGATTGAAACTGATCTCCCAGCTGTGGCCAACGCGGCGAGCACAAGCACTTTCCCTCAATGTTGACTGTTGCTAGGCCCAACGAACTGTCGGCCAATTAATCAGGGTTGATTTTGACGTACGTCGCAGGTGGGCTGACTATGCCGGGATTTGACTGGCCTGGCAACACGCGACAGATTCACAGTACCGTAAACTTGTCAAGTCGTTTTGAACATCCCTCGCATCGCATCTTTCTGCATCCTGAAAATGCCCGTACAGAACCCGTACTCATCCACCCATCCTGCGCGGCTTGACTCATGCCAGGTACGAACAGCCGACACCCATCCTGCCATCCAAGCATCGTGCAATGCGAATGCCCATTCCCAATGGGGTGTGAATGCACGAATGCACAATCGCTGATGGGGTTCGAAATTGTGCCAGGTTGACGCTTTCACGAACTCTCGTAATTACAACCGTCCTCATAGTTTGGGCACGTGATCGAATCTAATCCTCATTAATCCAAATCACCTCTCCACTGCAGTGTTAATTTCTATCTTGCAGATGAGGCTTTGCCCTTGTTCTGGTAATTACTCTATACCGGTGGTGTAGATCTGTTTCACTGCGGCTCCGCGCAAATCTAAAGCCCAAAGTCACAAGTCTCGGCAGTGTCTTACAGACTAGTGGGGGAGAGTGAGGCCGGGTTTTAATTCGCACGATAATCTGGGGTATGTCTAACATATTTTGCCGCGAAGAAAAATGCCAGAACTTCTATGCTATGTCGTTAGCCAGCCCGATCACTTTTATACTGGACTACATCGTTTCATACTGCGATATGGCTTAGGCTTCTCTAACATTGTGTCAGAATAATAACTTGGACCAGTAGTTAATCCTTTTTGTAAAAAGGGGGGGCTTAGCCACTTAGTCCAGTAAAACTCAAACGGCCTTAGGAACCATCTTTTTGGAACAACAAGGTTGCCGCATTCGAGTGTTGAGTGGAGTCGTTCAATTTGATGATCGATAATTATATCCATCCGGTTGTTGCGTTGAATAACTATCAGATCACGATCATGAGTAACTGGATAAAACTATCTCTTGTACCTGTAGACTATTTTTGTGTAGCCGTAGTTTTCGCGTGTTACCCGCCAGGACATTCTATCCGCAGTTTTATCTGGTACTTCCAAGATTGGTGCAGCACCACCAAAGATCAAGATACTGGGCGCAATTACTGCTTGCATGCATACTAGGCTTACATGCGCATAACTATGGCTTCAGCGGGATTTCTGCCTGCTTGACTGCTGTCATCAATTACCTCCACGAAACTGCACATCTTTCACTATCATACTAACGACATGCGGAAAATGAGCATCAAGCCCTTAGACTAGGGACCTTTCTGGAAATCAGTAACCATGGTGTGCGCGATCTGGCGCTAGAATTTTGCGCTGCTGTGGATCCCAGAACCCCACATTTTGCGGTATTTATTGCATATAAATACCGCGCACTAGAATAGCCAGATAGCCTTTGATTCGAGTTCTTAAGTTTACATCTAATATATTCATCATGGGCCTAATACGATAGCAAAGTCTTTATTGGTGGAATAGCTCCCAGTGTGACCGTTCCCGCCCGAAGTCAGCCTATCCCAGGTCCCGAGTAGCAGAAGCGAAAGCCACACTGCGATGGCCTAAGTCGGCTGGCTGGGCAATTTTTCACTTGGTGTGCTGGAGCAATGCGATAGAGCAATGCGCTGTGGTTACCTGAATATTAGAGTTACATATGCATTGAAGCAGTAAACTGGGCTGGTCCATGGATATTTCGTGGCGCTGCACCAATTTCGGAAGTACCGGATAAAACTGCGAATAGAACGTCCTGGTGAAGGCCTGATCCACCAGCTTTTTCGGACCAGTTTTGAGCTCGAAAAGTGACCTCTTCTAAAATCCATGTAGTGTGCAGCTGCAGGCAAGCATTAACGGCAAGGCCACTATCCTGGTCTTGTACTTGCTGCCCACAGCCAGTGACGTTAGATTGACATAATCAATGGTTTTCCAGTTAACTATCTAACGCTAGGCTCAGATGATGTTGATGTGTAGAGACGTTGTAGGTAATAGAACTCACAAACTCTGCTTGAGCTTTCTGTGTGGAAATCTAACGCAAATCATTTGTCTTTGGCAGAGCAATCAGGGGACTCCTTCTACTCCAAAATGTCCAGCAATTGCTACAAGCCCTCCCAGATAGCCCACAACGCCCGGAATGCCCTCGAGTCCTGCTGGATGCCCGGCAATAACTACGAGTCCTCCTAGAGAGCCCACAACGCCCGGAATGCCCTGGAGTCCTCCCAGAGAGCCCACAGAGCCCGTGAGTCCTCCCAGGCTGTAAGGCTTCACGGACAAAAGGCACTAGGCGCTTTTGAACGGCTTTTTATTGTGTAACGAGATGAAGACTAAAAGCTAACTATCGAAGTCGGCTGGCGACCGAGCAGCCTATATACTACTATCGACTCGTCGCCGGGCAGACTCCTCGTCGTGGTCTACGCTACATGCCTCTGCCTCCTCCTCCTCGTCTACGCGCCCTCGTACGACCTCGTCGTACACGCAATCCTCGTCGTCCACGCGCCCATCTCTACCCGTTACCTACACGCCCCCATCCGGCCTCGTCGTCTACGAGCCTATCCATCCGGCAGAGCCCTTCTGCTCTCCAACAGCACGCATCCCTCGTTCCACCCATCGTGCATTCGCACCCAACCGATCCCAAGGCGCTGTTCGTCTGGCGCCGTCGTGTTCGTAACAACTCGGCCTTGGCCGGATACCAGTGTGCCTTAAGAGCTCGTCGCAGTGTGGTCGATTGGCTAACTGGTGCTCGTTCGGTAGCTCGTGGTATCCGGCCTGGTGTTGGGCCGGCGCTTTGCGTTGGGAAAGGTTTGGTGTGTGTGGGTGTGGTCGGTTTGCGGCCGCATCCGGCATGGTATCCGGGAGCATGTATTCAGGGGAGAGGTGGATCCGCCGTGGGCGCGACGGTGCCACGATACCGGCCTTAGCCGGACTTATCCCGTGGATCGTTACACAGACAGCCCACAACGCCCGGAATGCCTGGCAATAAATACAGTAGATATGCCAATCAAGAGAGAAAACTGTTGGATGGGCTGTGTCTATCGGATAGACTTAGGGAATCGATAGCAATTGCAATAACTCGTTGATGATGATTCTTACGATCCAGCATGTTGTAGTGTGTCCACCAAAAGCATGCATCAATCTACGACTATTCTATCTCAGCAAACGTCAGACCTAGTTATCCCAGCAACTACACCCATATCCACAGAAACCGCAATTCAGGCCGCTGAAAAAAGGGGAATTGCAGAGCAGGCTTGTCGGAGTGCCATACTGCTGTTAGTTCCAAGTTGCAGGTCATTGTTGTGATGGCAGGACGTTGGTCAGCTCGAATCTTGTGTTGAGTAAAAATTGAGAGCACAACACTCAAAATATACCGCTTTTGGAAGTGCGCAGGTCTCAATAAGAGCAGATCTGACATTCTTCGAAAGAATACATTGATTAGCAACCTGAAGGTACATTTGATCCAGGATTCCTGCAAGGAGGCGTAGAGCTGCAATCGGGATTGGTGATGCGCGCTGCAGAGTCCGCATATGCGGTCCCATCCCTGCCTAACACCATGTATCGACATTTCCCTGGTCTGAAAAACTGGTCCGAAAAAGCTGGTGGATCAGGCCCTGGGGAGGCACGACTCGCCAGAAGCCGATTTTAGGCCTGGCCGGTATGGTGCGGTCATGCTAGAACCTGGGTAAAAATTGCCCCAGTTTCTAGCAAACATGTCACCACCCACAATGTGATGCAGTAAATTATGAGGCCGGCAATCGATTATTTAATGAATTATAAATCACTTGCCGGCCTCTTTTTCTTTCTATCTGTAGTCTGTATCAAGTTATGTCGGCTCAAAGTTAGGACACTTTGTATGGGAAGCCCTCCCAAATGCAACCGGAAATACATGATGCACAGACCACTTAGACCTCAGCAGTATGACTTAAGCAACCTAAATAGGCATAGCTACGGTCCCTACGTCGTCACACATCTGGCTGTTGTACATCACTCTTCCAACTTTACGCCTGTACAGCTTGTAGCGCTGTATAGATATCATGAATGTGGCCATGGAAATTGTAGATCTACCTTTTAGCTATTGATGCATTCAACTTTTGGCTTAGAAAACCCAGATCTGATAGGTTAAGGTAAATGCGTGTTCTGTAAAGAGCATTCGGACCAGGGCGCGTCAGCTCTTTACGTGGCGCCTGCAGCACGGCAGTGCGATTTATACACCTTCTCCTGATATCCTCTAGAGCCAAATTTGAACCCTTCTCGAAGTGTGTCCATGATCCACAGAGTCCTCTGATAGAGTTTCCAAGAGGTTGAGGTTTTTACCGATTGCAAGGCCATCCAGTGTGTAGTTGCAAACACAAAATATAATTCACTCTCAGTCGCAATCATTACTCCAGGCCAGTGCGTTGCACCCAGGCTCGAAAAACTGCACCTAGATACCGCACTCTCATTGGCTGAAGGTAGATACACCGTAGCTTAGTCACCACCAGATCAAATGCAACCGCACCCAGGTTCTAGCATGACCGCCCCATAGGATTGATTACGATATTTCTACAGGTAACACAGCGATGCCTGCTCCTAAATCCTCGAGCTGGTATCCCTTGCCGCTACACATCTTTTGGTTTTCTCACCCACAGCAAGTCCGGATTTCGCAGTCGGATTTTACACCCTCCTTACGGTACCGTGCTGCTGGACGAGATGGCATGTCCGGTTTGAAACCGAGCTATCAGATGAAGAACGCAATTCAACGAAGATCGTTACCGGTTAACACCAGAGGTGGGCGACTATATCAACATGGAAAAGGGAGGCGCGTCAGGTTCTTCCCTTCTCTAAACGATCCGCAACAACCCAGCGGATCCTCCTGGGACTAGCAATATGGTCATGAGCTCAAAGTAATACAGAATGATTCAATATCAATGAGTATGGTGTCAACCTGGTGATGAGCTTGCGCCATAGTCCCGAGAGGATGGATATGATTGGAACAGCGCTGCAGTGAAGAGAGTCTAGTCTCACGGGAGTATCCCATGTTGGTCTATTTACCTAGGCTGTGGATTAAGGTCAAGCGAATATTGAGATAGAGAACAAACCACTCTTGTGCACTATTAAGAAACTCTTTCTGCTGTTACACATAGCGGCCTTCAGCGCATCAACCATCGTGATAGTGTCTGAGATTGTTCTTAGCACTATTGATCTTTCACCATGACATAGGAGTACCTCGAATTTGAGTGGTCCTCCTTAGCTACCATACAGCGAGAAGCATAGAGGAACTCATTGTAGTTTTAAGTGCGTGCCGTTGCGTGGCAGTCAAGAGACACATGACTACATGAATTACGAGACATCTGACTATCAGGGTTGGTGTATACTCTAAGTATGGCCACGAAAAACTAGTCCCTACCGTACCAGATCTAGGACGTGTGGTGAGCAAGTGAGTCCCTTGGAGAGTTGAGCATTGCGGGGAACCTGCTACTCTCTGTTCCACACTAATCTCATACGACTCCGAGCTCATTGAAGAGACTGAGATAGGTGTTTCCAAGGCTTTGGTCAAGATGTCATGCGCACGTAGTTGTTTGCCAACATCACTATTAGGTGGAGTGTCATCTGGGATGAAATGAAGTAGAATAAGATTTAAGATAATTTGGGTGGAAGTCCCAGCTCGTTTGACCTTCATGGTCATGATCTTTTGATGTGGTTGATACTGAGAAGTATGCTGCACACTGTTTCGTAAAGCGAGTGTAGTTTCTAAGAAGCACTGTTCGTAGAAACAAAATATCACCTCCCCTTGTTAGAGCTGCGAGCATTGCGGTAGCAGCTCTAAGCCTCTTGAAGCCTTTGAGGTATCAGGAAGATGGTTATCCAGTACTAAGCAACGTATTCTCAATCTCTCCCGATTTTCAAGCTCGTCCCTCGCCTAGAAAGACGGTCAAATATACGCTCCGGGATCTACACGATGAAATGAAAGCACGTTGAAATTTATGCGTCTACCTCGGAGATACCTTGTGTCAGCACATAAATGATGAGAGCTCGAGCCAAAAACTCTGTAAGTCTCGATGATACCGTCAACCCGATATCACGATCAGGTCGGTGGCTCCAATTCTGATCGTTACGCCCGGATTATGTCCTCGTAAGGGTGCCCTCCAGGACACCTGAAAATTCCATCGCTGGTCTATGGAACCACCTAATATGTTGCTGTTGTAAAAGTAGATAGAGATGAAAACTCATGCAGATCACGTTCAGGCCCTGATCGCCTCTCCGAAAGATTCATTCACTTGCTCGTGGATGCTCCGCACTATACTAGTACGCACAGGGCGTGCTTGAGAGCGGGCACTACATTCGTTATCAATCAAATAGGCCCTTGAGCGGGTTGACTGCCCATTTTATATTTTTGCAATTTGCAGCATAGTCCCCCCAAGTTAGTCAAGGACCATTACTTATAGGGTTTTTCACACAACAAAATGATCTAAAGATATTAATGGGTGCATGTGAAAAATTAGCTATATCGGGACCCAGTGTCGGTGGCAAAATTGACAACAGCACCTTCTTTGTTCCGAGCAATGTTTTAATGTTTCCACATCAAACGGCCGTGCGGTCTCGGTATGGTGTTCACTTTTCCTTTTTGACGCTGCCGGTGCCCGGACTCAGATCCGACCGTCCCTGCCCTAGGGACCCAATAGCCACGCCTCCCGTCTGCCGCTAGCCAAGTCCCGGCGACGGCCGATCCTGGGCGGGCCTGCCACCCGGCCAGCTCAGAGGGTGCCGGTACGGTAGATTCAAGATTGGAGGTACGGTGGTACCCCTGCAGTTGAAGGAAGCTGTCGTCTTCAGCGCTGTCGAAGGCGGTGTGTTCTTCGGGAAGGAAGTCGCCAATGCGGAAGCGAGCGAGTTGGAATTTTGAGAACGTAGCAAGAATACTCAACTTGATCCCGTGAGCTTTGAGCCCTCCATAAAGTGCTGTTGTCAGGTAATTGCCTAGCGGTAGCTAGGTAGACCCGACGACATCGTTAGCGGGTTCGCTGCAACGCTGCTACCATCTCCACACGGACCTTGATCGGTATGGAGATCACAACTGTTCCATGTTCCATGCCCTTCGTGGCCACAACGTTCATGAGGCCGTGCAGCTTCCGGTATCAAACTGCAAAGCAGCTACTGTGGTAGAAGTTAGAAATCTGCCCCTCGCTATTTGGGCTCCTAAATAGCAAGAATGAAGTTAGCGAGTAAATGGACAAGGCGGTCAGGTAGTTAAATCGTTAGAATATATAATGTACTTTGTACAGAGCAGCATGTTTGCAAATCTGCAGTGTGTGAGAATAAAACCTTCCAACAAGCTGGCTGAAGATTGATCAGACATCAGCCTTTGATAGAAGCCAGAGGCCAGCAAGCAGAACAACGCCTTGCCGAATTCCCGTTCGGGGGACCGCTCCGGCAGTCTTACAGATGCCGATGCCAATCAAAATGATCTTCCCCCTCATTGCTCAGTCGGGCATAATCGGCTGTCGTCAAATCAATGTGCAGGCATTCGACATGGGCATCCACCCTTTAGCAGCTAAACCCAAGGTAGTTACTATGCGGGTCTAGTGCCTCTACGTTGCTGCTGCTGATGTGTGCTGCTTTCGTTCACCTCCTTTTCCTACAAAGCAACCCGAAAGGAAACCTACCTTACGGAAACAACAACACAGCACATGAAGACTTGTCCCTCTGGAAGTCAGGCTCTTACGCTACCTACCCTGTGAAGCGCTGCGCGCACAACTGCCCACCACCTTGTCCTGCCTGCATCTCTTCTTCACCTTCCCTTACCGTGCCGGTAGGAATCGCGTATCGTATCCACGTTACCTGAATACCACGGCGCAAACATGAAGGGCGAGGTAAGTGACATTCTAGCTACACATGCCCTGCGATTCTCCCTGGCGCAATTGACTGAGACTTTCTTGATATACAGATTCTTCACCTCCACTTGGGCCAGGCTGGGTCCCAGCTCGGTAACAGCGCTTGGGAGCTGTAAGTAAACCTGTGGCCTGATATTTTTTTGGACAGTATCCCCTGGAGTGCGGTCAGATCAGACTTCGGTTCACCCAAATTTTGGTGTCCTTAAGTCTGGCCGCACCCCAGGGTATAGGATAGGATTGGCTAACGGTATATACCAGGTATTTACTCGAGCATGGCCTGGGGCCAGACGGGCGGGCCGATCCCAACGCAAAGGAAAATGCTGAAGGTGGCTCGTTCGAGACCTTTTTCACGGAGACCAGCGGGAACAAATACGTGCCACGGTCTATCTTTGTGGATCTGGACCCGTCGCCCATCGACGAGATCCGAACGGGCGGTTACCGCCAGCTCTTCCACCCGGAGCTGTTGATCAGCGGCAAAGAGGATGCGGCCAACAACTATGCCCGTGGCCACTACACGATCGGCAAGGAGATGGTCGAGACGGTCATTGACCGCATCCGACGCGTTACGGACAACTGCAACTCGCTACAAGGTTTCCTGATCTTCCACTCCTTCGGTGGCGGTACTGGCTCAGGTTTCGGTGCGTTGCTGCTGGAGCGTCTGTCCACCGAGTACGGAAAGAAGTGCAAGCTTGAGTTTGCCGTCTACCCTGCGCCGCGGGTGTCGACGGCCGTGGTGGAGCCGTACAACGCCGTGCTGTCTACGCACAGCACCATTGAAAACTCGGACTGCACATTCCTTGTAGATAACGAGGCCGTCTACGACATCTGCCGGCGTAACCTGGACATCCCCCGCCCCGACTACGAGCATCTCAACCGCCTGATTGCCCAAGTTGTCAGCTCTATCACCTCGTCCCTGCGTTTCGATGGTGCGCTCAATGTCGATCTCAACGAGTTCCAGACCAACTTGGTACCTTACCCGCGAATCCACTACCCTCTGATCAGCTACGCTCCTGTCATCTCCGCCACCAAGAGCGCCCACGAGAGTTTCAAGGTTCACGACTTGACTTTCCAATGTAAGTTCCGGATCTACGTCTGTCTAGCTGTCCTTTTACATCTACTAGTTATGTATAAGTGAAATTTAAACTTGTTACTACGAGTACGCTGCTAACTACTTGCCTTCACCCCTGCAGGTTTCGAGCCTAATAACCAAATGGTGGTCTGTGACCCCCGCAACGGCAAGTACATGGCCGTGGCCCTGCTCTACCGCGGTGACGTGGTGCCGCGCGACTGCACGGCGGCCATCGCGGCGCTGAAGGCCAAGGCCTCCTTCAACCTCGTCGAGTGGTGTCCCACGGGCTTCAAGCTGGGCATCAACTACCAGAAGCCGGTGGCGGTCCCGGCGTCGCCCGCCGACGGTGGTCTGGCTTCGGTCGACCGCTCCGTCTCCATGCTGTCCAACACAACGGCCATCGCCGAGGCCTGGTCGCGGCTCGACCACAAGTTCGACCTCATGTACAGCAAGCGCGCCTTCGTGCACTGGTATGTCGGCGAGGGTATGGAGGAGGGCGAGTTCTCGGAGGCTCGTGAGGATCTTGCTGCTCTCGAGAAGGACTACGAGGAGGTGGCTGCCGATAGCTACGAGCCTGAGGAGGGAGAGGCCGAGTATTAAGCCCTATTATCGGAGCGTGACATGACATGGCATGGCATGTACATGTACGTGAGCCCCTCCCCCTCAAAAAAAAAAAAGGGGCAACGAAATATGGTTGGAGAATTTGTAATGGATTGTGTTTGATTTGAGTGTGGATGGCATTTCTGCGCAGTGGAAAAACGCAAGGAAGGCAGGGGCGTATAAAGTTTTCGATTTTGTCCTATGTTTTTTTCTTCTTCGTTTCTGTGATCAAATGATGCCATAAGAAAAAAAAGACCGTTTTAAAGAAAAGTCAAATACCCTCTGGACTTTGCACGTCATCCAAGCTCGTTCCTGCCTGGCCATGGTTGTTCCTTCCTCTCGTGGAGATCCGGCTACGTGTACGGGACGATGAG